>CM073765.1:23284615-23517884 GCA_037127475.1 Arma custos | reverse complement strand
ACCTTACGAACTAAAAGAATAAAAAATGTATTAAAAAAAAGAATCGATATTCAAAAGCCAAAGGAAGTACAAATAATAGGATAGAAAAGTACATTTATTCAGGGACAATGTCCCTAAAGAATAACAAATTAGAATTATTACAAATAAAACAATATATATATGTTGTTTTTATATTGTTTATATATATATATATATATATATATATATATATATATATATATAAATTTATATAAATTTATATATATATATATATAAATTTATATATATATATATATATATATATATATATATATATATATATATATATATATATATAAATTGCCAAAAACTATATATATAAAGGGTGTTACAGGGTTAAGTAGCTAAACTGAAGATTTGAACTAAAAACCTATTTGGAAAAACAAGAAAAAAATTCCCTACGGAGGTATGCCCGCAAACGCTCTGTTTAGGAGATAACCACACCCAAAGATTTTCATTGTTACGAATTATTTAGGCATAGTAAATAAATAAAACTTATTTTATTTGTTCCGACTAGTTCATTCATTAAATGCCAAACATTAACATTCACATTAAATGTTCAAAGTGTTTTCCTGGAGAATTAAGGAAAGGCTCAGCATTGGGTTCAGTAAATGGTAGAGACTGTACTGACATAGAACAACGGTTGTGCAAGGAGGTGTGTTGTCACAGATCATGTTAATCCACCAGAGAAGTGAGCAGCTCTCCCTTTATAAATACAATCTAATAGTTATATAAATCCCAATTTTAATGATAAAAAATAATAAAATGTATAATATTGACATAGATGATTTAGCAGTGGAAAAGTTCATGCCATTGTGTATAGTGTGATTTGATATAAACTAAGGTGAATTAACAATTTTTGTAACAATTTTGGATTGTGTTGTTTGCTTCTTGTATATATGGACGTGTTTCGCTGGACCCCAAAGTCCTGTTCCATGGCTCCAAATAGAACTTAATATAATGTTGTAAATTACAGTTTGTTTCGTAATTAAAGAGTTGATCTGTAGACCAGAAAATGTGATACAAGTTTGTAGCGTCATACAAGTTCCTTAGACACTGTTCTCGCACTCCAAAAGCCGTTACTACCTATATCTCCTTATGAATTTCCATTCCCGGATAATAATTCAAATTCGAATCGGTTAGATCACTCATAACGCAATCCTCCCACATGCACCTCGGTCTACCCATTGGGTGTTTACCAGTCGTCTCACCGCTTACTAACTTCATTGGGTATGGGTCGTTACTAAGCTGAACCAAGTTACAAGCCCACCTCAACCTTCACGATTCTATTACTTCAATTGTATTAACCACGTGGATGCTCTGTTATGTAATCTTAATTCTCTGGCATGCTCATCCTTTTTCGGATCGAACATTCTATGCATACCTAGTTTTCGAATGACGAACCTTAAGTAAGGCTTGCAGGATTGTTTAACCCGGGTTTTCCAAATTTCGCCCGATTCACCCCTATTTGGGTTTTATTCATGGACCGGATGAAGAAAATTAGAAGGGAAATGTTATAGGGGTTGTCGGGGACGGAACAACTGGAGAATGACTACAAAAGAAGAAAGAGAACTGGAGAGAGGAGAGACACAAAAGGTGAATTAATTCGACCTAGATGGACTCTAATTAGCGAAGGTAGGGGCACTATCTCCCCTAATTGCCGCCTCTTAAATAAAGTGATTTGAGGGGGAGGGGGCGGCGGTACCCCCCTCTATTCTGATTATAACTCATTAGATGGGTTGGGGCGCCAACTTCTGTTTAGTGAGGCCAACTCAGGACGAAACCTTGAGCTTCGAAACCCCACCGGCAGTTTCCAACGGCCAAACTTCTCCTTTTATAATTTGATAACTTCAATGGCCGCCATGATGGTAAACTGAACCAGGGGCTTAGTTTGGCTACTTTTAAAACTCATTAATAATAATTCTCCAGCTCCCGACAAATATATGGTAGGACCCTCTGGCGAATTTAACAGTTCGGGTCAGAGGTACCGTTCTCACATCCGATGTTAGTATAAAACTTTATGTTTTATTTTTTGTTTGTAACAATAGAAATATCCATTGATCGATAAGTGGGCTCAGCACATGATAGGGACTGAGCTATTTCCATACTTTAACCCCAATTGAGGGAACCGACTTAACTGATGCTGGGAGAGCCTCGGGATGGTCTGGAGATCTCGCGGGTTTCATCCGTGTCTGTTAAGAGATTAAATAATTTATCTGTCACAGTTGGTTTTGAACACGGGACCTCCAGCATGTTTTCCAGTATTTTGGAGGGTTGAAGGTTTGTTTTTGTTGAGTTTTCTAATTACCTTCTGATAATTAAAATGATTGTTTTTCATGTTTCAAAACTTAATTTGATAATACTCCCAAAAAACATAAGCTGTAGAGAATAAAGTATATACAAAAATATAAGTATTATATCTCTAAAATAGCAGCTCTTATTAGCTTAGCTTTTATGAAAAGGAATCTTTGAAATTGATTTTCGGCCACTTCAAAACATCTACTATAAATTAAAACTTTGGAAATTTCAACAAGGACCGAGACAATACAATGATTTATTAAGTTTTTTCATTATCCTCACCAGGATATTCAGGATTAACGATGTAACATATCCAAAGACACGGCAGTGCCTTGTGCCAAGTGTTAAGGTGTACATGATGGCTTAATCTTTGAGACAAGCATATGACTAATGACAGGATCAACTGAAGAGTTCAGTGCATTTTTCAACAAAAAATAATAGCTTAAAAAATTTAAAAAAAAACGTTTACAGCTAGCGGAACTAAAAAGAATAAAATGATTTTCAATAAGTTTAAAATAAAAAAAGAGGGGTAAACAAAAAAATTCATTTTTTCGTAAAAAAGCACGGGGCTTGATATAAATTGTTGCTAATATTTTATTTACTGATATTAGTAAAAGTGGAGTCATTATGAAAAGATTAAAATATCTTCAAAAGAACCCGACGGTTTATTACGATAAAATGAATTTTTTTTATCATAACTCCATTGTCATATTAAACTTATTGAAATATATTTTCTAATTTTTAGATAGGCTAGCTACAAAAACTTTATTTATTTTTTTATTGTTGGAAAATATGTCTTAGTACTTGGCAGAAGACACTATCATATTCGGATATGAGAGAAAAATGAATATTTTAAGATTAAATTATCTTGAAAAACACTATTTTTTTACGATAGAATGATTTTTTTTTGCCATAAGACTATTCTCATTTCAAATTATTGACAATTATACTTTACTTCTTAATTTTTTTTCGTTTTAAACCTTGTTTTTTAGTTTTTTGAGCTATTATTTATTTAAACTAGAGACCTTGAAATGGTGATTCTATTAATGGTCGCAGAGCTCTGAACTAAACGGAGCGGTTATGAAATGCAACGTTCATTTAAGGCCATAGGAAATTACATCAGCGACTCTATAGGCTGCTCACAAAGGATCGTAGCAGTTCAGCAACAACCTCTCTCCAATAAAAACTTACTAAGAACAAAACTAAAATAATTATTATATATGTAAATAATTTTAATAATAAAGCAATAAAAAAAAAATATTAGTTGACCGTACACAGCTCCCATACTTGTTACTATATAGCCCTGATGAAGCTTGCTGTGTGGATCGAAACGTAGTTAAAAAATTTTGATAAATAGTTAATCACTATGTAAGAATTAATTTTTAATTTTTACCCCTCCAATATTTTCTCCTCTGTTGCATCGAGAATAAATTAATTCACTCGAAATTCGGATTTTTTTTTTAAAGGAAAAACTCTTTTTTTTTAAAAGGAAAAAATTTTATAAGCCAGCAACGAAATATTGTGCAGAAAGGAACAATATATTGTAAAGTACTGCAAAAATAACCATAGCAGCAAGGAATTTTGATACTAATATTATAATTAAAAAAAAAAAGGTTTTTATATTCCACAGCGGATGTACACTATAATTATGAGCGAACTGGTAATACTTTACAAACAGCTAACAAAAAATTAGAAACAAGTCATTTTAAAAAAAATTAAAAACACATCCTTAAGCAAAGTACGAAAATTTACGCAGTCAAACACAATGATAAAATATGTAATTTCAAGTTACTGTAAAAATGCCCCTTACATCCTAATAATTGATATATAAAATAATTCGACAAGGAAAAAATCTATCGGTATTAAAATAAAATTATTAACGTTCTCGGCTCATATTCTCAGACCTATAAATAGCATCCCACCGAACAATTGCTTTTGATAGATCTTTCCTTATCCGATCCTCGTCCTTTTGGAATTCTATACCTTCCTTCAGTCGAAGTTCCAATAATCTTCCAACCTTCAAATCCCGTATATTCAATCACCTTTACAATTCCCAAAAAATCGGAAATAACATACTCAGTTTTCAGATTAAAATTTTCTAACTGCTAAATGAATGATGTGTTTTATTTATATGTAAGTATATTTACACCATTGACGCTTGACTCATCCAGTTAGATATTTATAAAAACAAGTTATCTTAGTTAATATTGTTTGTATTTTTGTTTCATTATCTGCTTTGTTTGTTTCTACTTGACATTGCAATTTGCATACATTTGTAATTATCTATTGTTTCTCTCTCTTTAATTATTGTTATCTTAAGTCTGTGTTATTTTTTATTTCTTGAACTCTGTTTTTTTTTTGTTTCTTTAAATGTTATAACTGGAGGTAATTCGCCATTTATTTTCTCATTAATTCTTTCTCATTTGTTAATTTAATTATATTAATTAATTAAATGTAAGTCCATTATTCTCTAAGACAGTCATACCATGTATAGAAAGAAACCTGTGCTGTTATTCTAAAGGGACTAAGGCCAGAATAAATAAAGACTTTATTATTATTATTATTAATCAACTGTTATAAATTAATATCATAAACAGCTAAACAATTTTTTTAAACGAAAAAATCATACAATTTAAATAACAGAGGACGATATTTAGTGCAGTTATGATGATTTGAAAATATACAGCGAAAATAACCTTAATAACAAAATAATTTAAAAATTAATAATAATTAATAAATTAAGTAATTAATTAAATAAAAATAAATAATTCGGTACGACAAAAGATCTATCGCAATTGTGAGGCTATCGTTTATATCTCACGATTTTTCCAAATTTACAAAAACCATTTGATATTCCAGTATGCATTTACATTATAATTTTTATTGAGTCGCTAATGTATCATAAACAACTATATATTTACGCATATAATTTAAAACAACAACATATACATCTTAATAATAAGAAGCCCAGTGATCAAATGCATCTATAAAGTACTGTTAAAATAAATTTGACAACCAAATAAATTAAATATAAAATATTTTATTTTGAAGAGAAAATGATTGAATCAAAATAATAATAATTCGAATCTTTGCACTGGACAAATATTTTATCTTCTAAATAAAATATTTAAAATTTATAACAATTAATAAAAAAATAAAATAAGATAAATATAAAATAATACGGAATGGCAAAAAGCTTTTGGACTTTTGGAACTATTATTATTTTCATTATTATATTATACAAGATAAAATTAAAAAAAAACTTTTGATATTACATTACACATGTATATGATAATTTATATAATAAAATTATAATATTTATATAGTAGAAATCGCGTTAGCAGCTCTAGCAGTAAATAAATAAATAAATATATATTCCGATATGGTGTGTATACAACTTGACAAACTGATAAGAAAATTTATATTTAAGTAAAAATACAATGTTAAGACCGTGGAAAAATTCCAACGAAAAGCCCTTAGTCTCCAAACTAAAACAGAAACAGAAATTATCTGTCCAATATTTCGCCCATTGAGGCATCCTCAGGGTAGATAGAGAAAAAAAAAAATAGTTGCCTTTGAGCCTTGGAGGTGGTGGGATGCTTCTTGGGTGCATTATTCATGTTTTGTTTTATTCTTTTTTTTTCTCTATCTACCCTGAGGATGCCTGAATGGGCGAAATATTGGACAGATAATTTCTATTTCTGTTTTAGTTTGGAGACTAAGGGAATTTTTCCACGGTCTTAACATTTATGTAAGGTCTCTTTTTATTTTTCAGTAAAAATACAATGATATTATTCATTTATATTGTTTTGTTTTATATATTTATATTGTTTTATATTCCATTACATTATAAATACCCTAACTTTTAACGAATCGTTACTGCGTTGCATACAGATAAAACAAAATATAGAAGCAACAACACGTTGCTATATTCATTTTCCTAGTTGTCTAGAGGACTAAAGTATAAAATCGTAAGAAATATTTTACTGAGGTTTCGACCTAAATTAGGATCACTATTTTATTTTGATTTTTAGTGAAATCCCTTCCCTAATCTTTAAAATTTGAATTTTTATTGATTATAGTTTGATTACCTGAATAACTAATTAAGTTACTACAAATCCGAAAAGTCTTGATCCAGCAGGATTTTCGTTAAATGAGTTTAAAATTGTGCCGGGTTGAGAAACTAACTTTTTAAATTATTTTTTTATTTATTTTTTTCAGAGCGAACTCACCGAGCGTGTAATGGCGTTAAGGTCCTACCTTTTTGAACAAATAGCAAATTCAAATAGAACCAAACGGAAAATTGGATTCTATCTTCCCTCTGGAGCGAATTAGGATGTCCATCGGAAGAAGATCCATCCGCGCTTTCTAAGTCGGCACAAACTTTTAATTTATCCCTCTTTAAGAGTTTTGGAGGATATCTTGTGAAACGCACCTGAGGCGGCTAAATGAAGTTAGGACCCAGGGGTAGGGGGTCGCTTAATGAAGTTTTACCTTTTATAAATTAGACGAGGGGGGGGGGGTAAAGCGAGAGAGAGGGAGTGAGAGAGAGACATTAAGCTGTCCTCTGGGATTAGGGTTTATCTAATTGCTGTTTCTCTTATCCTGGGAAAAAACCCATCTCGTCAGCTGATAGCTCTTAGAAGGAAGCAACGGGATTGTAGGGGCGTATAACCTAATATGAACAGAACCTAAATTGCGGAAAAAAAGTATTTATTCCGTAGGTTGCCAGCTTACAGGACGGTAGGGGTAGTTTAAGTCCCGTAATGTGACGTCACGTTACGTCATTTCTATGTCGTAATCTTATACCTTCTGTAATCTATAAAATGAGAATGGTTTGAAAAAAGTATAAAAGTACGAGTAAACCTCCATAAAATAAAGTGACAGCTTATTTCAGACTGACTAACATTATCAGTAATGCGTAATTTGAATAATTGTCTGTAATATGAGAAGACTAATATAACGGTCATTATACGTTAATGGGCATGACATTAATACCAAAATAAGTACACATTGGCGAGGTTGAATATTCTAGGTTATTTTGTTTGTTACTTATTTATTGGGAAGAAACGGTGGAGGACACCGTTGAGACTGATAACAACGTGACGCAGAAATAACGTAACGTGGCATCACTTGACGAGACTATAACTGTTACTCTGCGAAATAAGTACCAAAAAGAAAATAGAGTTTCTAATATAAAACCATACGAATGGTTAGTGGTTTTAACAGTTTCCAACTATGTAGTAAGTCACAAACTTCTGTAAGTCACAAGCATCTGAAAAGAATACGACTATCATAGAGGTAATTATGATGGATACATAATTAAGAACTATGGCATGAAAATTAATCACATTCATTATTCACATTCACTTATCGTTATAAGTTGATTGAGAGGTGTCAATAGATGATTGATCAGAACGAAAGAGAGTAAAATAGATGCTTGCGCCGTCCCTCACGACTGACGTACCAATTTATCACGAAGTCAAACACGGCCCAAATGATTACCAAGAAACGAGTGACAGGTTTTGAATTAATAATTGTGAATCATAAAATAAATTATTGTTGGCTTCAAACATAAATTCAATTTGAGACTGAGCAGAATGCTTTCGTTATCTGGAACCGACCGGCTGGCCAACCGTGCTCTCATATTCGCCCTTTATGCCGGGCACCGCATGGCCGAATTCGATTGGCCCCGCGGAATCCCTGGTTCGGAACGGACCAATCAAAACAGCGCTTTAGCTGCTCAATGGACCAATAGCAGTCATCCGATAGCGACCTCCATCCCGAATTGGGAAACATCATTGGTCCAACGGTAAAACCTATTTAGCAACACAATGGGAACGGAGTTCCTGCGATTTATCCCGAATACGTACGGGATTGTAGTCAGTAGCGAGGATTTCATGCAACAATGTCGACGGTTATATGAAAGTGCAGCAAATGCATGAAAACCAAAAACAAAAATATACATATTGTATTAAACAATAATGACAACAAATACATCCTAGCCTCTTCAGAACTTGGCTTCGTATTCTTCCTATCCTTAGGTAGGAGACTCATTATTTATTTATCGAAATTGGGTCGTTCCTGGGAAGTTGCTTGATGACAAGAGAAGACAGAAGAAGTTGGTGGTAGTTGACAATGATTAGAACAAGAAGGAGGCAGGAGGGTAGAGTAACGACCCAGTAATTAGCGGCGGGGCACGAGCATTAGCCCACAGCTGCTCTTCAACTCTAGCCATTAACCAACTCCTTCCTTACCTTCATCACCTCAAGGGGGGGGGAGTCCGACAATATTTATAAACAATTAGTTAATAATAATAATAATAATAAAAATTAACGAACACGGAGGATCGGTGCCGTTACCACCAATACCTGTTTACAAACATCCATCCACGGACCAAATATTATAACTGGAATATACCCAAACCTACATCCAGAATCACCTTTAACGCAATCCTCCAACCTACGTCTCTGACCATTTACCAGCGTTTATTCAAGTTTTAACACGCTTTTATTAGGTTCGCCTATACCTAATGTATGTAACGGAATATTTAAACGCGATTTTCGGCGACTTCAAAACATCGAAATTGAAACTTATCTAACTTCTGTAGGACCTACAGTCCATATTAATGTGACCACTGGATAGATTCGCTCTTGTTACATGTTTGTATTATCTTTTTGTATGCGTAATGATGTAAAAGTTAGGAAAAAACAAAAAGAAAATAATCTTTCTTGGTGGTCACATTAATATGGCCAAGATCTGTATGATAATACATTTACTTAATAAGTTAGCCTCATTGCCCTGAGAAGGATCTTCGGGATTATAGATTTTTCATATCTGACGACACGGTAGTGCCTAGTGCCAAGTACTAAGGTATACATGGCCTAATCTATCAGACAAGCATCTGATTACTGGCAGGATCAATTGAGGAGTTTCCGAACTAAAAAGTAGAAAATGAATATTAGTTAAAAAGAAACTAAAGAACACGCGTCTATAACCAGTCGAACCAAAAAGTAGAAAACAATTTTCAATAATTCTAAAATAAGAACATAGTAATAAACAAAATATTCATTTTATCGCAAAAAAAGCGTGGGGTGCTTGATGTTAATTATTGTAAATATTTTATTGACTAATATCGGTAAAAGTTGAGTCATTATGAAAATATCAAAAGTTTTACCACACACTTTTTATGAAAAAATTATTTTTTTTGTTCCATTCTTTATTTTTATATTTATATTATTTTAAATTATTTTATACATTTTAGTTTTTTAAATTATTATTTTTGTTGAAAAACATAGGAAACTCCCCAGTTGATCCTGCCAGTAGTCATATGCTTGTCTCAAAGATCAAGCCATGTATGACTAAGTACTTGTCAGAAGGTATTACCGTGCCTTCGGATATGAAAAATCGTATTGTCATTTGACCTTTTGAAGTGTCCGAAAATCGAGTTAAATATTCCGTAACATACGTCCATACAGGGGAAGCTAATAAAAGGCTGTAAGAAAAACTAGCAATTTTCTTTATTCTATCTACCCATAATTATAAAAATTCTGATTTTAAACTTATTGAAAATGATTTCTTATTACATGTGTTTTTATTTATCTATTTATTTTTTTATAAGAACAGCTGGGCTAGCCATGAAGGAATCTCCCTCCCTCCTACAGAAGCGAAACGCTGAGGTCAAATTTCCCTGAGTGATCGGTAATCGATGGGTCTTCCTCAGCCTAGGGGAGCTCCATTTTGTCAAGCTTAAAATACAAAATCCAGCGAGATAAGTTCGGATATAACCTCCTACGCTAAGCTTATATTATAAATATATATATTTATTAAACAAATATATAAATTATTATTAAAATATCTATTTTATGTTATTTAATCTGCAAGGAGTTAAAGATTCAATTTTTACACCCATTTGGGCTTTCAGAGTTTTTATATATTTTTTTTTTAGCAAATGACTCAACTGAATTTCAGATTTAGTGGCTTAAACTATATAAAAAAGGCAATACAAGTTTTTAATTTGTTGTTGTTTATTCATTTAACATCATTTTAAGCTGCTTTGGCTACTTCCACTATAGCCCTAAATTTTGCCAATCCAGGTTTAAGAGGGATAGGACTTTAACGAGTTCCTGAAATCGTGGAGCCTTGGAACCCCCATTTTACGTCCCTTCCGAAGGCGGCATAGCCAAGGATTTTTACTCCCTTTATAAAATCTTGAGGCCACCACACTCCGAGCTACGAACCAGCATCTTGGGCATACGGTTTTTAATTTATTTAAGCGAGCTGAATATCGTTCATAACATCCTCCTGTATCGTTTAATAACACCCCACTGATTCCTGTAGAACAGGTCCGCTATTTAAGACTACACCTTGATAAACGCTTAACTTGGAATCCACATACTAGACTAAACGACAAGAAACAGCTCTCCTTTCAGGCTACTTCAACACTTACTAGACAAACCCTCTAAGCTCCCAATTAATTACAAAAGACTCTCATACATGGCAATCATTAGACCCATCTGGACTTACGGAATAGAGCTTTGGGGCTCCACTAAGCCCTCTCGTATTCAATCCTTACAATCTAAAATCCTCAATGCTCCTTACTTTGTTAGAAACAACAACAATAGAATCAATCGAAACAAGAGAAGAAGAAGAAACAATAGAAACAATCCATAATGACCGTAATGTACCGTTTGTTGCTGATTTGGCCCGAATCCGATATCAATCTTTTCATGACAGACTTTATTTCCACTCTAACCCACTAGTTTCAAACCTCGCAACCTCTTCAATTCCCGATAATCCTCCAAGGCGTCGGAAAAGAAGATAGCCTCGTGACCTTCTAAGCTGAACTTTTTATTTGAGTACTACCACTGGGTAGTTTCTCTACTTGCCTGTGTCTCTGGACATGATTTATCTTTCATTATATTTACTTAATGTATTCTGTTTACAGTTGCAAGTTTCGATAAATATATTAAAAAATATATAAAAAAGGAAATTTTTTAAATTGAATTTTCGGGGTTGAACTGATTCTGCACTGCAAAGGAGAAATCTAATTTTGAGCCATGAATGACAGAATTTTGAAGATAAATGAAGATGATTTAAGTACTTGTGACGTGAGCTATAGAAATAATTAAGCGATGTTATTATCTAATTATCTAATAATAATTACTTACTTGGCAAGTCAAAATATAGATTCTTCATTTCAGTTTACATAAGCTATTGAGTCGAAGGACATCTCACTCTGAAAAAAGATAAAAGTTGATCATAATTTATCCAGCATGAAATAAAAGTAAAAAAAAAAACAAGGTTAAATAATCAGGCGACAAAGTTGATTAATCGTCGTTGCCGCATGATTTGCAATATCGCGTATAAGAATAGACCAATATCAAGATAGGTTTTTACTGAAGGGTAGTGTATTCCTTAATCGTTACTACATGCAGCTATGGCTGAGCGGACGATGCTGCAGTGGGTGTCCTAAATTTGGCCTATCCGGGTATAATTAGGATAGGGATCTTTAACGAGTACCTGAAACCGCACAGGCTCAGGTACGTGTTATGTACCTTCCGAAAGGCGGCACACCCAAGATTTCAACTCCCTTAAAAAAGCTGCGAACCCTCTATCTTGGGGATAGAAGGTTGTTAGAGACTATACTGTTTATAAGGCAATATTTATACAGAGAGGTGATATTGCCGAGTTAGCCCTCAATCGACAGGTTTTTCTCCCAATTAAGAGTAGCCACGTGTTTGTTTATTTAACCTCAACTTATGCTACTATAATACTTACTGAAGCTGATCATTTTTGCCTATCCGGGTATATTTAGAGTAGTGTAATCGAACAAGTACTCTACACCGCTATTTTACATCCCCTCCGAAGACCGGGATAGCTATGATTTTTTATTGCCCTGTTGGGCTTCAAACCCGCAGCCTCAAGCATGGAAGTTGTTATGCTAACCATTAGACCACAGTAAAGCCTGCAAATTTCGAAGATGTATGGCTGCTAACAGGTTAGTAAATTAATTTGCCACTGCCAGAATCACACTCAGGATTAAAAAGACATAATTGAGATCGTAGGCGATATCGGCATCGAACCGTAGGATCCAATTTATAGTACGATATTATTATTAAATACGGAGAGAAGTTATTAAATTATAATGAGCTCTATATGAAAGATCTTTGATCAACCAGGAGTATCTCGACCGTATATATTAATAAAAGCTGAATGGACATATGTATAATTTAGCAACTAACTGGACGTATATAATATAAGGCCTATGGCTGCCAGCCTGAATTAAAGGATATAGTCGGATATAATATTATAATACAGCACATGATACATAGAAGATCTTTGTCGAGATTAAAGAGGCATTTGATTTCCGGTAGATTCAGCAACTGATTGAGAACCCTCTGTACTATATGTTTCTGATCAATTCTATTCATTAGCACGCTATACTCAGCTCTCCAATAACATACTGCTCATGTCGCACGCTCTATATCTCTTGAGGGGATGGCGTTTTCCTCAATGCATCTAGATCTGCCAATTTAACAGAGTATTGATTCTTTGGAGAAAATTAGACCAGATCTTTGATTTGTTTTTCAATTTTAAATCCTAGTCGTTTGGATTTAAAATCGCTACAGTCAACCCTTACTACACAAAGGCTGTAAGCTTTTAAGTAATTACAAAAGACTCATATACACGACTGTAACAAGACTTGGATTTACGTAGTAGAGCTTTGGGACTCCAGTAAGCCATTGAATCCAAAATCTTCAATACTCCTTACAATGTTACGAAATAAGTCATCCAAAACGGTCTCAATGTACCATTTCTTGCTGATTTGGCCCTAGCCCCATATAAATCCTTTCGTGACAAACTTTATCCCCGCTCAAATCCACCAGTTTCAAACCTAGCTCCTTCTTCAATTATTGATAATCCTCCAAGATGTCTGAATAGAAGATTCGTGACCTTCCGAGTTAAATTGGTTATTTGAGTACTAGTAGTGGGTAGTTTCTCTACTTGCCTTTTTGCAAAGACATTATGTATCATTATTGTATTATGATAATACTGTTGTAAATCTCAATAAATCAGTTAAAAAAGCAATATAAAAATTCTGCGCTTATGACCAACTTACGAGTGCCAGAAAAGTATGATATTAATACGGATAAATATGTATTTATTACAACATTAGAGTTTGTAGGGTACAATATTCCATTCTAAATGGAAAACTCATAGTAATAATTATAAAAAAAAGAAAAGTAATGCTATAAACAATGAAGGGTTTTGGATTCAGGTGAGTCAAACGCCTCATATGCACTATTTCTTAGCCAACGGTTTTGCGGGGAGGTCCCCCACCAGATCCCCCGCCAATTGAGAATCTGCAGATTCCATAGCATTCATCTATGACTGTTAACCAATTAAATAATTTATCTAAACCCGAAACCTTCAGAATAGCAGCAACTCAGCAATGAAACCATGGTTCAGTGCAGGTAGAGACTGCACTGTTTCTAAGACAATGGTTGTGCAGAGAGAAGATTTGGCCAAGATCGCACTCAACCATCAGAGTTTCCCACGAATTAAGAGCACCCACTTCATAGATGCTGGTAAAGCCCTAGGAAGGTCTCCAGATCCCATGGGGATCATCTATGCCTGTTAACATATAATTGCCACAAAAAGTTTTTGGAAACCCAGTGATTTGGGGATTTATACATGTAAAAATTTTTGGTCTTTTTGTTATATATTAAATTTGCCAAAAGTAAACATTTTACATCCATATATAATATAGAAAACAAATATAACAAGTTGGGCATAAAAAAAAAAAAAAAAAATGAAGTTTTTCACCTCCCAAAAAGTATTGGGATACCTTACATTACTTAATATTTTGTAAACATACCATAGGCATCAATAACTGCCTGCAGACGCCTTGGCATGGATTCTACTAAATTATTTAATATTTCTACTGATAAATTGTTCCACGATTCATTTATTACTTGTTTTAAGTGTTTCTTGCTAGGTTTGTCTTTGTCTGTTTGTCTGTCATTTTATTGTATTTGTCTGATTTGTGCTGAGTTTGTCTATCGTACCTTTCTGTCCAAAATATGCCATAGGTTCTCTATAGGATTGAGGTCTGGTGACTGAGGTGGTGTCGGCAATCTTTTGGGAGCATTATATAGAAATCACTCCTTAAGTTAAGTTGGCTGTGTGCTTCGGGTCATTATCTTGCTGCAAGTCGTATTCGTTCTCCAGACCTAATTTAATGCTACTTTTCAGGTTGCATCGCAACACCTCCACATACGAGCGAGCTATCATAATACCTTCAATAATTTCTAAATTTGCAACGCCTGAGTACGCCATACAGCCCCAAACCGTAATATTTCCACCTCCACACTTCACCGTTTTCAATACATTTCTTGTATCTAAAGCGGTTTTATTTTTTCGCCAAATTGTCAAAATGTTAGCCGGTTTAAAAACTTCGAATTTGCTTTCATCCGAAAATATAACTTTCTTCCAAAAATGTTGGCGGACTCAAATCTCTTTTCCCTATTCACTTCAATAATGAAATGATTTTTTAGAGTTCTGCCACGAATGCCTTTACTATGGAGAACGTTTCGGATTGTCTCTAGTGCAACATACATTCCACTAGATGATGCTAGAGGCAAGATTTTGAGCACTTTTACTGGATTTTCTCAAATCTTCTTTAACTACCTGTCTTCTTTCTCGCACTGTTGGACGACCTCTCCGAGGCTTATTTTCAGTCGATCCAGTTCTTATCTTTTTTTAATAATATACCACCCACACTGGAGAGAATGACAATTCCACTTGTTTAGCGATCTCATGGTAACTTTTACCTAAAGAATATTATGATATAATCACCTCCCTTACAGACTTAGTGACTGCCATACGTAGTTCACTAATCCCTTTCTAAGGTCAACTTCTCAGTAAGTCCAAGTGTGCCAGTACTTCAAGGGCGGCGAAAAACTACATTTTGTTGTTTATTCAATATTTGTTTAATTTTTTTTTTTTATATTATATTTATCATGTTAAATTATCTGCTCTTGACTAATTAAAGATACATCAAGCAGGCTAAAAATTCTGTTATGCATAAAACCTAATCGCTGGGTATGCAAATACTTTTTGTGCCAACTGTATTAAATATTTTATCTACCACAGCCGATTGATGGAACGGAAACCTTCAACAGCAGGGAAATGAATAATAAAAAAAAATAGAATATTACAAAGCATGAAGGGCCTTGGATTCAGTACATGCAAGAGACTATACTGTTTCTAGGCAAATATCTACGGCCTAAATCCCACTTAACCGTAATTAAGAGTACCCTTTTAATAGGATGTGCACCAGGAAGGTTTGCAAATCCTACAGCGTTCATCTAAGCTGTGGTCATAGTAACTCAGTGCTCTACATACTACCCCTTCCTAAATATCTAAAGCCCCGGTGAATAAGTGGTTAAGTCTGATTTCCTCCAAAACGAGTTTCTTCTACTTAAGTAAGCGGAATCGATTTATTTTCGTAGCGAATAAGGGGCTATGTAAGGCATTGGTTTGAAAAGGAGTTATTGCTTATATTACAACTCGATTTGAAGCCAAAAACTACGAGAAATGATACGATTCCGGTTATCTGAAAGAAGTTAACTCTCTCTGGACAAAATCCGACTTTACCACTTATTGTGGTGGGGGCTGTAGATATAACTCATAAAGAAGCCTCTCTATCTCTTTTTAAAAATGTAACCTTTAAATTGTTTTCGACTTTCCAAATCAACTCCGACCGAAAAAGTTAATTCCTTACAAAGGGAATCATCTAAAATAAAGGAATAAAAAAAAAAGAAAGAAGAAGAGGGAATCATGGCGGATATAATTCCGTAGCTAGTAAGATATTTACAAAGCTGCCCTTTTTTTTAATCATAGCCAACACAAAACAATAAAGTTTCCCTTGTTCTGTCGGAGGAAGGGGAAGATTCCCTCTTTGATGGGAGTAAATAGAATGTACAGCAACCTTTTCTTCCCTCTTTTTTTCCCCTCGCCATGTAAACTAGGTTTCTTCTTTTTAAGATGCAAGAAGAAGAGGACGAGAAAAGAAAACATCAATTTCCATCCTTTGTAGGGGAAAGGAGCTCGTTAACTTTTCCTCATTCATTTTAATATTTCTAATAAACATGGGAGGGGGGCGCTCCGCCTCAAAAGGGGGCCCCTGAATTTAAATGAGTGGGATTTCTAATGAATGGACTCGGGCTCTATTAGCGACAAAAGGATTTGTTGTCCTTCAGGTACGGCGATGCCATCTTCTCGACAAACATCCTCTTTAAAGGAATAGAGTTTAATAACTATTTCGATCTATTGTTGAAGAATTGGTGTTTTATAACAAGAAAGAAAATTACAAAACATGGCTGTAATTTATAATAAACGAGTTTCGCTAAAATATTTACAGAAAATTATAATAAACTATCATTGTATCGAACTTTGCAGCTTCTTCAATAACAACAACAATTCCTTGATTTTCTATTCAATTAATTAATCTAAACTTTTGGTTAATAATATTTAAAAAAAAATGCAACACTAAAATCCATAAAGGATCTTTGATCCAGTAAATGTTAAGAGACCGTACTTTCTTAACCAAAGGTTATACGGGGAGGTGATTTGGTCGAGATCATAATCAACCTCCAGATTTTCCACACTTGGTTAGCCCCAAGAGATCTCATAGGTTCAAAACACGACTGTGAACCTTCCGATCAGCAACTCAGTGCTCTACCCACTGAGCTACCCCTATCCCAATGAAATACTTAAATTTTGGATTAAAGTCATTGAAATTTTCAATTTCTTCAAAATGTAACTAATTGATGAATAATAATGTTTCTTAATCAAATTTTCATATTTACATCATAATAAAAATAAAGAATAGTTGGTTTAAATTAAACATATGAAATGTATACTATATCAATAATTCACAAATAAATTCCCCAAACCAAAAAAAGAACGTGATTGAAAAAGAATAATTGCTATGGTAACTAGAGATCAATATAGAAAACTTAGACATACACAATTTTTTTTTTATGGATTAAGACCAATCACTATTATCTGTCGTAAAGGTAATGGTAAAAAATACGTATATATTTAAAAACTATGAAGACGTTTTAATATTTTCAAGAGATAACTGAACGACAATACTGTGATTTGTGTAATTAAAATAATAAAAAAGTTTAAAAAAAATGGAAATAAAAATTGGGTGATACTTCTATCTAGCTTGTGTTTTACTCAACTCAAAATAACAATATTTTGAATAGTTGTAGGAACTTGTTCTTTAAACCTTATTTATTGGGGCCATATGTCCCCACCCCCAAAAAAATATTTGAAGATCTAATTATTGGTTATTTAATGGAAGTCACCTATAAATAGAACTGAAAAACCGTGTTGTTGGATTTATTTATCCCTTCCAACAACATGTTTTTTTCTTTGTTGTATCGATTCGCCCAGGCAATACTCCGCAACCCCTAGGGTGCAATTTGAGGGCAACACTGATCCCATAGCCCGAAGGGATGGCCTTATATAACCTAACAAACCTTAATAACCTTCCTGCTGTAATAGTTCTTCTTGCTGGTGTCATCTCATGGTTCTACAGCGAGTAATAAAATTGAATTACTGATCGTAAAAATAATACATATTTCTTCATTGGTATATCAATATAAATTAAAAGTAAAAAAAGGAACGATTCCGTATTTATTATTATTATCTGATAACACCCAATGAATTCAAATAGCGGAATTTATTTCCACTGATCAACATCGTATTTTAAAAAATAATTCTGTTACTAATAAAGTGTTTTTATGTGCCTTCCCAATTTTGTTCTTCTAATTATCTCTTTCTCTCTACATCTGTACCCACTGGAAAGCGTCTGAGGGGTGGACCAAGGCGTAGGTGGGAAGATTGCGTTAAGAGTGATTTGGCGAATTTGGGTTTGCGTAGCGGTCCTTGAAAGGAAGTTTGCAAGTAAAGTTTGGTGGTATCGGAATCGAGCCTTTGGGTTCGCTAAGCCTTATTATTATTATTACTTAATATTATCAATTATTATTATTATTATTTTTTAAATTGAACCTGGTCGTAAAAACGTACGCAACAAACCTTGGACGTAACTTATTCCAGATTTAACGTTTTTGGCACAATTTTTGGAATTTAGGAAATTTTCGTTCGTATTTTAATCAACTTTGCGCTATTTAACCTAAATTACATACATACCTTACAAATTAAAATTTATTTTTAACACTAATTTATTTCTTTATACAGGCATATTTACGGTCGGAGAGGAAGGAGAAATAAAGAGTAAAAGAACCTTTAGAATTATGTAGATGTTGTGCAGGTCAACTTGCTAGGTGGCGTAACAGGGATCAACCCTGTAGAAATTCCACGAAAGATTTGAATCGAGTGTATGGAATTAGGTTAGGTTAGCCGGCCGTCTAAAACATAGATGGGAAGATATAGATACGAGGATTCAGCTAGGTACTCGCACATGATCGATAGTGGAGGAGGCCAACTTTGGACGTTTGGCTCTATCGCTCAATTAGTATCCCTTTGGGTTGTTGATCAGGGCTTACCCCAAAACTATTGAGGTGTGAGGTATAATATGGACATTCTTAAAAAATATAGTTTAGGGTGATAGTGCTGATAGAATACTGATGTATTTACTTTAGTTTAGTAATTTTTTTTTTGGGAGGGGATCGGAGTGGCTCATCGGTAGAGCACTGAGTTGCCATACTGAAAATCTCGGTTTAAATCCTGGGGTTCACCCAGCCTCTATATAGTGGGTACCCAAATAAGGGGGAAACAGCTGGCGGTTGAGCGTTATTTAGTACAAATAACCTCCCTGCACAACCATTGTCCTTGAAACAGTACAGTATCTACTATGTAGGTTTTTTTTAATATGTCTTTTTTAGGCGGTTGAAGCAAGCAATCTTCTGATCCATTTCACCTAAACCAGTAATATAAGCTCCAGTTGAAGGTACAGCGTAGTGATATTTGGCTAGCTGTAGGTGGCATTTAGGTACTACAGACTGCAGGTGGAATTTTGATAATGTTACTCTTTGATCTTAAAAATGCCACAGACGGCATGAAAGATCGAAGGCAGAAACATTTGATATGGAGGAACGATTTGGAGCGGACGGAACAAGGAATAAATTGAAGAGAGCGGGTGTAGAGTATTAAAGGGAAGCCGGTCCATTATGGCCGCGGAGGGGGGTCCTATCGCATTACCGATATCCAATATGTCCACCGCTATATGTCATTCCGACCTCTGACGTTCTACCGATACTAACTGCCGCAATGTCCATATTCCGATCAGCGTCATATGACGTTCGGGGAAGGCCTCAAGCACTCCCCGAAGAACCGTTCCTCAAGTAGATATTCCAAACTTCTGCAACATAAATCTTGGGACCTTGTTAGGGGGGTATGGTAGTTACCAAACGTTGGATGGCCTAAAGTAAATTGTTTATATAATGGATTTGTAACAAGGTTTCATCAATGCTTCTGTATTGCCAGCAATTTAAACTCTTCTTTTATGTGTTTATATACCA
This sequence comes from Arma custos, assembly GCA_037127475.1. NCBI lineage: Eukaryota > Metazoa > Arthropoda > Insecta > Hemiptera > Pentatomidae > Arma > Arma custos. The sequence goes on along the minus strand of CM073765.1, from coordinate 23,498,007 downwards.
GACCTAAAAAATAGAGAGAGGTTAGAAAATAGAATAGAGACAGAGAGAAGATAGTAGGCTTGGCAATAGTATCCAACCATCATTTCAGAATGTCACTTTGTACATCTATCTTTTATCGTTTAGTGTCACAATAAATATAATTCCTTCTTACAAGTCGTCTACGGTTTTTTCAAAATTAAGTCGAAGACAATCCTCATACAATTAAGTCGAAGACAAGATTGAAAAGACAAGAAACTAATCGACGTTATCGCCTATTTCAACATTTACAGGACAAACGCTCTATGCTCCCAATTAATTACAAAAGACTCATTTACATGAAAGTTATCAGACCTATTTGGACATACGGATTTGAGCTTTGGGGCTCTACTAAACCATCCAATTCATCTCGTATCCAATCCTTACAATCCAAAATCCTTCGTAAAATCCTCAATGCTCCTTATATGTCACAAACAAGCTCATCCATCATGATCTTAATATCCCATATGTTGCTGATTTGGCCCAAACTAGATACCTATCCTTCCATGACAAGCTCCATACACACTTGAATCCGCTAGTCTCTCAACTTGCTTCCCATACCATTCCTGATGCGTCTGAAAAGAAGAAGGCCTCGAGACCTTCTACTATAGAACTTTATTGGAGTGTTACAGATGGGTAGTTTCTCAACAAGTGGTTTTTTTTTTCATGTCATTTGGTCATATTAGCAAATTTACTTATTGTAATATTATTACAGTAGTAAATATCGATAAATTAATTTAAAAAAATAGAAAAAAAACGAAGACAAAAACTTACTTCGTATAAACGAAAAAAAACCCTTAAAATGGTACAAATATTCCAAGTAAAAACTTTTAGGACAATCACACAAATTCTACACAAAGATTTAAATGCGCCAGGTGCCAAAGATCATATCCCACTAGCATTTCTGAGAAATACTATGCTATAGAAATGGGTAAATATCTCTTTATCATCAAAACTGTATCAACCTTAGCTTCAGAGCTTGTCTGCCAGAGGCACTTGTTTCAATCCTAGTGTCATGACATTCCAAGCTCACTAATAGTATTTCTCGTTTTCCAAAAATGTATGAATTTGATTTATATCACTTAATACTATTGCGATTTATACTCTCTGCTTGGATATCGATGGAAATTAGGTCAATGGCAAAAACTTAATGAGTATAAAAGCACAATCAAAAAATACAAATATTTCGTCCCAACATTCATGGTACAGTCACACAACCTCTACACAAAAGAAAACTTACGGATATGCCAATAAAGCATTTAGTAAATACAATTGTCCCTTCTGGGGCTAACGGAGTCTCTATAAAGTGAATATCCTGGATTGGGGAAAAAAACTGGCGGTTGAGCGTGGTCATAAATCACCAACAAACAGGAGTAGTACTAACTGTAATGTAGTAATTTTAAATCGTGTAGCAATATAAACTTTAAAATAAAACTCAACATATGTGTTTAGGCATGCACTCGTAGATATATACCGACTCTCGACTTAAAAAAAAAATCAGGAAAAGACAGAAGAGTCTAGACCAGTGCCTTATGCATTATCCATAAGATGTTAACAGGAACTGCTGTATTCATCAGTATAACTGTCTGCCCTTATCAACCGTATTGATGCATGCATCCAAACGTGCGTTTTTATTCAGACCAGAGCAAGATTATACACGCATCCGAAAAATTCATGATGTTTATGTTAATGTTTTTCAATAAAAAAAAAATTCTGAGAAATATAAAAATATTAATACAAAAAAAAATTGCATGTAATGATTCTACTAGAAGAGTATATCGCTGATTTGGTTCTTACATAGCTAAATAACTGAATTAGAATATTTATTTACAAAAAATATTTAATCCATTATCGTTCATTATATTGTCCTTGTATCTTCGAGGGTTAGAATTTTTGGTTTCTGTTCCGCAGGCGGTCGCTTCAAATTGAGTTACAGGGAGTTTTAACTGTTTATTCGTTTCATTTTTAACATTTTCCAAAAATACAAGTTATCATGAGCTTTAGTATGGAAAAGAGAATGCAATTATGGATAATTAGTAGATTTCTGTTATCATTTCATCAAGAAATAAAAGTTTCAACCGACATTTCGAAGTATAGATGATATAAGTTTGCTGAAACGTTCATTTCTAGATGAAATGATTATACAAGTATAGACATTCCCCATAATTACATTCTCTTTTCCATACAAAAGCTCATGATAACTTGTATTTTTGGAAAATATTAAAAGTGAAACGAATATTTTTTCCTTAATTTTTAATATTGAAAAGTATTAATATTGCTAAAACAAGTTGTGACTCAAGTGGAACGTGCGGAATAATTACAGATTTTTTTTAAATTCACGTATAACCCCTTTCCAGGGAACAAGTTACCGCACCGTAGTAAACCTCGAGTAACAAGACACAAGTTACTTATCCATCGGTAAGTGAGTGATTCCACGATTCCCAACACTTTCGTTGTAGCAATTATATAAGAAACTTGCAACCTAGTTACATGTTATCTATGTTCAACTGATATTCATGTCTAGTCTTGAACATCTGTCCAATATCGGTTCATCATTAGTTTCTGGTTATTTTTACACGAGAAAAGAGTTAGGGTTAGTAAAACCGTTGCCCGTATTCTAGGATCAAACGGACCAGTTCAAGTCTAGCGGAAATGGTTCTATATTTGAGCAATGGTTATTTTTAAACATTCTCTCTATCTATCTCCTTCTCTCATTAATAATAAATAAATAATAGATTTTTTTCAGAAGTAGACAATTTACTAATGATTGTAAAATAAAAAGTTATTATTTCAAAACTCTGTAGAAAACGTTTTAAAAATAGATATTTTTTTTACAGTTAGGTCTGACTGGATATAGATAAAGTGAGAAATTATTCAAGATGATGGAATGATTTTTATTGACAAAAAAAATACATTATTACTTCAAAAGTTGTCAACGAAAAACGATAATATTTTTATTTTAAATAAAAAGCCCTGGGTCCTATCTTTTTTATTTAAAATAAAAATATTTAAAAATCAAATCAGTTGACCATTAATTATAAAAAAGATAATCATTTTCAAATTCTGATATTTTGGTGATTATGTAGTTAAAAATAATTCTATATAATCTCCATTAGTACTAAGAGAATAAAAATAAGTCTATTTATTCAATTTATATACTAAAATTGTAATTTTTTAACAAGCCAAATGCTCTTTGGAGTATATTCGACTATATCGAACCAACTTAAGACAGGGTCAGGAATACACGAGAAAAAAAAATCAGTACAAGAACAAATAACATTGTTGCGAGCAAAGAAAAATATATTAAATAAAAAACTGATTTTAAGTTTCACACATCCATACAGAACATTTGAAAGTATTTCAGTCAGCTGCCCAGGTGAATTGCATCGGTGGTCGACTTTAGTTTAGAGTTAGTTAACTATATCCGGAAGCGGAATCACGACATTCTTGTATTTTTTGACATGAAATGGAATTTTACTATGAGCAATAATACCATTTGACGCCACCTCATGGCTCAGCTCCTTCAAGGTACATGATGGTATTCCAAAAGTGCTCAGTTAAATGAATTAACATAGTAGAGGGAAAGTATTAATATTGAAAGAAATGATGTTGATGAGGAAGGGTCCAGAGTTGATGCTGAAGCTTTTGGGCCAAGTGGATGAACCCTTTGAAGATGGATACGATGCTACGTCAGCGAGGAAGACAATGTCCTAGGACAAAGGGCATAAATTACCGAGGATGGAAGATGGTGATATGTAAATGTATTCTAATGTAGTAGGTGGAAGGGAACGGGTGAAAGGACCCTGGCTACAATGAGCTATTAGCATAGGCCGGGTTCACTCAACCTCACCACCACCACTAGCGCTCCAGTGTGTAATTATATGAGTGATATAGTGTGCCCTCTTATCTGTCAACTTCCATCAACAGATCACAGATAGCGTAATTGCGCCTTTCCTAGTCGTTCGTTTTAATAAATACATCGAGTCTTCCTTAAGTCGATAGTTCCTCTAGACTTGAACATTTTTACAGCCTACAATTTTACTAAACAAATTCATTATATAATGGCGAAAGTATTGAAAACTAATATATTAAAAAAATAAATTATTCAGATAACCAAATATTCAAAAATTAACTCTCGAAATTATGAGATAAAATATTTAGTATATAATAAAATATATAAAAGGTCATTACTAAGACTGCAATGATGGTTTAGTTACTTTAATTACATCCTCTATGTTTACAGGCTAGAATAACTGTAAACATAGATACAATACCTCATTTATGTTTCAATTCAATCCCAAACATATCTAAAAAGAAAATACCTGTACCACTACAACCCGTGTAAGGGTCTGGGGTTCAGTATATGGCAGAGACAGTATTGTTTCATAGATAACGGTTGTGCAGGGAGGTAATGTGTCCTAGATCACGCTCAACCGCCAGATTTTCTCGACAGACTAAATAAAACTACTGCCTTGCAGCGGGATTAGAACCAGGATTTTCGGCGTGGCAACTCAGTGCTCTACCACTGAGCCACTCCGCTCCCTATCTATAGCGGGCCTGAATTTGATATGGGATATATAATTTTAAATGAGTTCCGCGCCTTCCGCGTCTTATGATGCGTTTCCTAAGTTGCCTGCAAGGTCATTTGAGTTGACCATCTCTGGTTTATTGTGGCATAGATCATAACGGCGTTGGAGTAGTAGAGTAGATGTAAACTTTAATAAATAAATACCAGTTTAGTGTCAAAGTTTACAGAAGATTTTCCAAACTAAGGTGTTGCCTTTAATAACGAGACGCCTATATTGTTTACTCTGACAATTGGCGTACATTAATTAAAAAAAGAGCAGAGGGCACACAAATTAATTAACAGGGCTCGAACATAGGCAAGGGATGAGATCTGTTTCGGCCGTGGCAGCTGATCCTTTGTTATTAGAGAGACGAGGAAGGAGGGGGTTGGATGGGGGTGTGGAGCCCCCAGGAAAGTCCTGGCAGACTAATGAGGTCCTGGAAAAAAGTGAAGAGTGGAGTTTAATTGCAGGACTAGAATGGTCCTCAGTCGAGTAGTTCTCTCCTCGTCCTAGCAGCGAGTAATATTGTACCAGTTTGCACATTACTAATTCAAAGCTAAATGTATTTTGCTACAACATTCTATATCTCCAGAATATACAATAATACTTCTCTGATTGGGAGGGAAAGTAATCTTCAGAGGATATAAGAAAAATATAAAGAGTTAAACACTTCAAGGTAGGTAGGGACCCCATAACATGATAGTCATAAGCTGAATAACAAAATGTAAGGAGAATTTCAGTTTTGAGGAAGGAATTTGACTTTCTTGGAAAACAAGGAAAGAATTGGAAGCATTTATGGAGGAACAAAGGGATATGAAAAACTGTAAAGTTCTAAAAACATAAGTAATGAGAAATAATAATAATGAGGCCTAGCGAACCCGAAGGCTCGATTCCGATATCACCAAACTTTACTTGCTAACTTCCTTCCACGGTCCACTACCAAAACCCAAATTTTCCAGATCACTCTTAACGCAATCTTCCCACCTACGTCTCGGTCTACCCCTTAGATGCTTTCCAGTCGGTGCAGCGCTTATTAAAATCTTAGAAATTCCTTCGTTACCAAGCCCAACAAGTTTACAGGCCCATCTTAATCTTCGCGACGCTATTGCTTGAATAATATTTACTGGACGTTGTATAATCTACCATATTCCTCAGTGGTTTCATCCTTTTTTGGACCGAATATTCTATGTAGCAATTTATTTTCGAATACCTAGACGTTGTTCATCCTTTGGCGTTAGTGGCCATGTTTCACATCCGTAAAGAAGAGTTGCAAGGATAATGATTTTATAAATTCCGTTTTTAGTTTTCAGGATAAAAGATGCGAGCTTCGTAATGTCGAGAATTTTACTTTCCTCTTGAATTTCATTTTTTCTAATTACCATAGACCCTAAGTACTTAAACATCTCCACATGTATGAGAAATTATGCCATGTAAAGTTTATAAACTCTAAGTTTATAATAATGAGAGAACCTACTTTGAATGAATAACTCTTCAGGGTATTAGAACTGGCGTGGAAAGTTGTGAAGATTCTGAAATACTAAACAAGATCATTACCCAATCTTCAAGAAAGGATAATAGAAAATGTACGAGAGGAATATCATTGCTGAGTGTCCCAGGAAACGTTTTTCTCATAAAATTGAACATTCTGAAGGAACGTACAAAGAAAATTCACAACAAAGCGCTATTTTAAAGTTATTGAAATTTACAACAGCGTTATAATAATACATCAAGTAAATATTGACAATGATATATCATGACATGGCGTTAATTCAAGTACAGAAACTACCCACGGGAAGTACCCAAATAACATATATAAGTTAGAAGGCCAATTTTTCAGACGCCTTAGAGAATAAACTGGAATCGAAGAGTGTCACCTAACACACTAAGCTTAGAATTAGAGAGTTTGAGTGGGAATGAAGTTTGTCATGAAAGGATTGATAATGGTTTCGGGCAAACTCAGCAGCAAATGGGACATATGGTAATGAGCTATTTTATTCTTAAGAGTGAGGAACATTGAAGAATTTACGGAGGATTTTAAGAATCGGATAGGAGATGAATTCTATGGCTTAATGGAGCCCTATAACTCTTCTCTATAAGCCTAATAAGGTCTTGCAATAGTAATGTATAAAAGTATTTTGTTATTAATCGGGAGCTTAGAGCGTTTGCCTACTAAGTGTTAAGAGATTTAAAAGATGATTATAATAAAAGGGGGGAAAATCTGGCGGTTGAGCGTGACCTAGGAGAAGTCACCTCCTTGCAGAACCACTGTCCATGAAACGGTACAGTCTCTACCATGTACTGAACCCCAGACCTGTTCACGGGTTGAAGTGGTACAGGTATTTTTTTTTTTTTTATTATTATTTCAGCTCAGCGTTAGAAAGCTCTGCACTCTATGTTCTCTATCTCGCTGTGGAATGTGTGAGCGTGTGTGTGGGTACAGGTTTTAATTTGTTATTTTGGAGTAAACGAAAATCATTTTCATTTAATTAGTTTATTAAATCTTAATTGTACTCTACAATAGGGCTGTATAGCTGATATTTAATTTTCTTTTATTCAAAAGAGACTTAACTCAGAATTTATCATTATTATTGTTACAGCTCAGCAATTTAAAGCTCTAAACACATATGTACATAGGCAGAATGGCTTATACAACGCTAATGGTCTTTTTTTCTTTGCGTTGTCAGCTATGATTGAGTAGAGAGCTCAGTTGCGAAGCCGCATGTTTACCCCCTTCCTGTTTTCCCGAAGTTACCTTTACAGTTCGCAAACCACATAACAGAAGCTCCTCCATGATTAACAATCCCTTTTCTTGCAGTAAACCGAGCAGAGGAACCTGGAGGAATCACCGCAATAAGCCATTTGCCATAGTACCATACCCGGCTAAGTGTTATTGCCAACAGTAGATCCTCCTTAGGGATGCCAACTTCCCTTACACTTTATAAAAGAGGTAATAAAACTCAATATCGGTCCGATAAATAATTTTTATTGTCTCCCCATGAACTCGAACCCAAGCAGCCTAAGCACTAAGTCATTAGAATACCCGGGAGTGGAAGGAGTAGAGTCACGTAGCTCGCTAACGAATCGTTCCACCTTCGAGCTCTTCTTTTATATTAGCCAGCCTCCTTCCAACCGCCTAATTAATCAGGCTATCTCATAGCCTCCCTTCCCTCCGGGTCCTTTCTGGTATTGCACCTTCAAAGGTAGGGCGTGCGGGAGAGGAGTTGCTTTCAAACTAAAAGAACGGCTAATCCGATTCAGTTCCTGCTCCTCCCTGCGGTCGTATTAATTACAGCTGCAATTTTTTTATTAAAGGGACGTATTCAATCATCGATTATTAGGAATGAAGAACAAGTGCTTTTATCGAGGAAAATGACGAAGAATAAACTTTTATAAATCTATTTGAAAAGAAAAGATATGGCCAGGACCGGGACTCGAACCCGGGACCTTCACCTCTCCGTGGTGACGCCTCAACCATCTTGGCCGCCCTGGCACGTTTCTCGGCCAGCCATATCCCCTCTTTTTTATCTTTTCTTTTCAAATAAAAGATTAAAAAAATTATATAATATAAAAATAAAATAAATTATAATAATATAAACGACTTAAAGTCAACTAGATCCAAAATAAAATAATGTTCAATTAACATTCTCCCCGTGTATACTTCGCAAATTGCGAGAATATATTCGTATATATCCGTTAAATAATTTATATATACTTTCACGGAGTACTACTATACCGAAGTATGTACACTTAAATATTGACCATATACTCTAAACAAGAGAGGGAATTTCTAAGATATGCCTTATCTTATAATGAGATGTAGGATCAAGTGAAAAGAATTGATAGAGCTGGCCGAGAAACGTGCCAGGGCGGCCGAGATGGTTGAGGCGTCACCACGGAGAGGTGAAGTTCCCGGTCCTGGCCATATCTTTTCTTTTCAAATAAAAGATTTAAAAAATTATATAATATAAAAATAAAATAAATTATAATAAACTTTTATGATATGAAAGAAAAATAATTCAGTAAGTACTTTCATTAATCTAGTTCAAGTCCATGTGTGCATCTGGACTATTCCATTACAATAGTTTCATTGCGCATAGAGAAAATAAAGTATTTTCTATTTCTGAACGTATTCAGTGTCTGCTTTATCTTTTCATCCTACGCCTGAACCAATAAACTATTGCATCGTCTTCCTTACGAAGTGCCACTTGCCTATCCCTTCAGCGATTAGTATCGTCCGATATTTCGAGCTGTGAATATGACAAGAAGAGAAGATAATTGGGTAATTACTTTCGTTAATCTACAGAAAGCTCATGAGTACATCTGGAATATTCTATTGCCACATACAGAAAATAAAGTTTTCGTTTTGTTGATATACCCCCCGTATTTTCTTTTTCTTCTCATCCTAGGCCTGGAGAAGTACAATGCCTTTCTCACTTTGGTACCATACTCATTTTGGTATTGGTACTAAAGCGGTAAAAAATTTTGTAGGCCCCAAATTTTTATCGAGAACAGGCTACAAAGATTCATCTGCTGCTGTTCTTTTTCGTCTCAATATATTTACGATATATCTCATCCTACCGAACAGCAGCTTTTGACAGATATTTCCTTATCCGATCCTCCTCCCTTTGGAACTCTATACCTTCTTCCATTCGTCGTTCCCATAATCTTCCAACCTTCAAATCCCGTATATTCCAGCACCTATTATCCCTACAATCCCCAAAAAATCGAAAATAGTAGTGGATCAGTTTTGACTTAATGTTCTCTTTATTCGATGAATGAATGATGTTTTTTTTATGTACATTTGTGTGTGTTATTATGTATTCATATATATGAGTGTTTTGAATTTAAACCACGTACATATGTATTATTAATGGCATATAGATAGATATTAAAAAAGACAAAAGGGGATGAAATGTAAATCTGTGATAATATTGTTTAATTTTTATTCATTTTTTTTTTGTTTTTTTCTTGGCATAAATTCGATATATATGTAACCATAAATTGTTTCTCTTATATAATTATTGTTAACTTATTTTAATTTTTTTCTTTCTCTTCTTCTAATCTGTTTTTAAATATTGTTATTGCTGATAATTCGCATTTTTTTTGTTCATTTTTTTTTTTATTCTTTCTCACTTAATAAATTACTTGTAATAATTAATTAAATGTAATTATTTTACACTCTAAGACATAATAGCTTACAATGCCTGTATTGTTATTCTATAGGGCCTTAAATAAAGACATTATTATTATTGTTATTATTATATATCCCATTAGTGTGATAAAGATCAAACAATATTACATTTCAAGTAAAACATAAGAAAACCGAAACCACAATCATCAATTTCCTTCGATTCCTTTCAAGTCTAAACCAAGTTCTAAATAAAATAGTTTTCCCCAATTCTAGTCGATCTCTTCGAATAACACTCCATCAAGATACATCCCGTTTTTCCTAAAACTCTGGTGAGCATTTAGTTTCATACTGAGACTGTTGCATACAAAAATATCTTCACAGGTAATATCCATCTCTTCTAATTCTTTTTTTACCTCTTCGAACCAGGCTTTGGTAATCATCGTTCAACATTATTAGCACTTGAACGATTTTTTTTCTCTTCTTTTTTTTCATTAAAAATAACGAATAAAAGATCTGTAGAGGCTGAGAAGTAATTTCAAATAACGCGAAAAAATAGCCTGGAACTGAAAGACAGACTAATCCCCGGGGATGAGAACCGATGGATTTTCATCAGAGCCCCCCTGAGGTAGGCGGTGGCAGAATTGCAGAGTTCTCAGTAATTAGAGGCTCAAGAGATAAAAATGAATTAAGCAGTTAAAGGCGAGGACGATAATGAGACCCTTTAATCTGCCCTTTTCAATATTAGCTCCCTTTCAGGATATCCCTTTCTTCGCCATCTTAATACTTTCCTCCCTTTCCCCAATATCCAGGACCTACCGGGATCTTTGTCCTCCTGCGGTCTGGTGTCGATAATCCTGTCAGCCTGAGATGATGGATTGCCGCCATTAGTTCGAGGAGGATGGAGAAAAAAAAATGCCAATGAATAGATATTAAATCCCGTTTTAATATTAAACGTCATTTTATTGGAATAAATTAATAGATTATGAGCGAGTTTCAATTATAAATAAAGAGGGTAGCTCAGTGTGTAGAGCGCCGAGTCGCTATACTAAAGGTCCCGGGTTCATATTAATGTGACCACTGGATAGATTCGTTCTTGTTACATGTTTGCATTATATTTTTGTATTACGCATACAAATCTACAATATAAATCGAGTTTAAATATTGGTTTAAGTTAGTTATCTGATAATAATATGAAATTGAAAAAAATAGTTTCGAAAATAAAACTTTATTTTTTTTTAATATTTTGTGGTGTCACCCTATTTTACATATTGATGAAAAAAAAATTATCAAAATAGTTAAAATATATGATACAAATAATAAATCAATAATAAAATTACCGAATCCGACTTGTATTTAATGAAAAGGAAACAATAAATCCACAAAAATTTCAAACACAAATTATGCACGTCGTCACTCGTAAAACAAAATGGCTGAACTAAAACCAATGCTGCCGTTACTAAAAAAAAATACTTTAAAAAACTTATAATAGTGTTGCCATTACTTAAAACAGAAGACACGCGAAAGTATATAAAAAAATTAGGAAAAAACAAAAATAAAATAATCTTTCTTGGTGGTCACATTAATATGGCCAGTGACTGTATAGAATAAAATAGAAAAACAATTTTTTGCTAGGACCAGGTGCCTTGAGAATAACAGCTGATGAAAAAAAATGTTGAATATATATCAGGACAAGTGACCACACTATAAGAATGATTCAGTATTTACAAAAGTACTTGAAAATAAATATAAACAAAAAGTTATGTTCTGGTTAAGAAAAAAATAAAATGAAAATAAATGATTATAAGCACTAATGCATAAAAAATATCATTGTAAGTGATTAAAGAGAATCTGTTGGGGAATTTAGGAAAAGCGTGGATTTGAATGTGGACAGGTAAGAAGCATAACATATACCAGATGGGATCGAGTTCCAGATTGTGGAGGGTTGGGCGAGAAAGGAACGCTGTAATGTTTTGGTTCTGTGGGAACGAGTGTTAAGGTCGGAAAGGTGATCTTGTGCCCTAGGATTGGAGGGAGGATTTGAATTGTAGGAGACTATATATGTAAGAGGGATGTTGTGAGTTGATGGCTTGGTATAAGAATGGACATAGGAAATAGCGTCTACGGATAGAAGGGAAGAGCCATTTACTCGCCATTGAGGTGGGACACATAAGACCTCCTCGGGGCATCGAAGAAACAAATTTAATATTTTTAAATTTACAATTATAAATAGGAAAGGGTAGCAGAGCATGTAGAGCACTAAGTTGCTGAGCTGAAGGCCCAGGGTGCCAATCCAACTAATTTAATCTCTAATTTACAATGTACGTTTCACAATTCGGTGAAATATAGTAATCTATTACAATATTTCGATATACACTAATTGTAGTAAAATTAAGATATATTAAATAATATTTTTTTCTATTTATACCTAAATAATCTAAAATAAAGAGTTTAATTATAAATGAGGATATTTTAAAAATTCGATATTTTTATATTGAGAACATCATGATGTGTCAATTGGGCTCTATAAAACGTTAAAATATAACAAAATTACACTAACCTTAATATGTTGGTTTGGACAGAAGTTATTCCTGCGTATTATGTTGAGTACCTAGAAAAAAAAACTGTGTTGAAAAAAAATATTTATTGAGAATTGGATATATTAATTTTTGATTGAATGTTTTTTTTTTTCAAACGCTAGTCTTTTAGAATAACAAATATAGGCCTTATCAGACAAACTATTATTTATTTTTTTAATTTTTCGTTTACATTTTATTTATAGATAATAAAAGCTAATGGCTATTAGCTTAATTATTAGATACTAATAGTTAATACTATCTTAGATAATAATAGATAAGAGGAAATAAACTCTTGAACCTAACAAGAGTATTGGATGGTCTGAGCCTGACCTTGACTGAAGTTAAAAAGGAGCATCATTGATTCCACACCAGAAATAGTTTTCGGACCAAGCTCTCACCAACCCTAGCCCCATAGTTACAAAATGTTATCCAATCAAAAATAGTTAAGTAAATAGGATGTAAACTATGTCAAAAAGATTAATTATTTGTTGATAAAATAAAATAAAAAAATGTTAAATCTTGAACCATAATTTCCTGTTATACTTTTTAAAGCCACTTTTTATATTAAAACAAAGAAAATAGCTCTTCAAGAGCCTATTCCAAGATAACTTTTAATGAGAGAAGAACACAATAATTAGTTTATCCAGTTTTATTTCATTTTACTTTTACTTTTAGGAGAGTAGAGTAGTGAAGCGTATAGAACCCTGAGTTACTGTACTAAAATGTTCCGGGTTGAAAACCAACTGAAGCAGATATATTATTTAATCTGTTAACTGTCAAGGATGGTCCCTGTGAGAGTAACAGACCTTCCTAGTGCTCATCTAGTCCCTAAAATGTGGGGAAAACCAGGCGGTTGAGCGTGGCCTCGGACAAATCACCTTCCTGCACCACCGTTGTTCTAGAACTTACTTCTAGTACTAGAAACCGTTGATAGATGCATTGCATTGCCTGAAGGTGCATACACGTTTATATTCATTTATTTTTAGACATTGAGGTGAGATGTGCTGGATATATTCAGCAATGATATGATTAATTTTTTTTTCTTTCCATGTTATGTAATGTCCTAGAATTGAGAAATTTTCATGGGCTTGTTATTCATCGGTACATAAGACTTGAGACATTTTTTTATACATAATCTTAAGCTTTAATGACGGATGCCGATTACACTTTTCTAAGTTTTCCTTATTATTTGTCTATACATACATTGGAGCCTAATTACTCAGAATGTAGAGCTTGAGTTGATATGCTGAATGTTTTGGGTTCGAATTCGGCTAAGACAGATAAACTATTTATTCTGCTAAGAGCCACGAATGGTCTCTCTATGGCAGGGGTTCCCAAACTTTTTTGTACCAAGCCTCCTTGACTATAAATCGTGTGGGCCTAGGAACAAAACAAACAAATAAGTATTACATTGAAAAAAAAAACATTTATTTATACTGCCACAAGGTACAACAATATCAGTTTTCATAAAATACAAAAATTATTAATAAGAGAGAAATAAATTAGGTTGGTTGGTGAGATGGATGGGCTTGCATTTTTCTTACTAATATGCCTATTCGTGACTGAGCTTTAGGAAGTGCACAACGCAAGTAACTAGCAACATCAAGTTTATTCCGATACTTTTTTTTAATTGCCACGTGTTGAAAATGCTTTTTCGCACAAATAGGAGCTGAAAAAGGCAAATATAAACGAAGAGCTTCCTGTGATACACTAGGATACACTTCGAAATATTTTAACCAAAATGAAGGTTTGTCCATTATATCAAAGCGGTCAATTTTCTAAACATTATGGTTAATTTAGAATTTTAGAAAGACTACTTAAATTTAATGTTCAACTTGTCTCGCGCCCCCCCCCCATTTGGGAATCGCTGCTCTATGGGATCTGCAAACCCTCCTTGGCTCATCTAGGCTCTATAAAGTGTCTAACCTTAAAAAGGGGTGAACTTGCCGACTGAGTATGATCTTGAATTAACCACGTCCCTAAAGAATCGTCTTGAAGACAGTACAGTCTCTATCATGTACTGAATCCAAGACCCTTCATGGCTTATGGCGGTACAGGGTTTTCTTTTCCTTATATATATTGAACATTCCACATCGGTATTCTCCAATAATATTCTCGCTGGAGGAGTGATGTAGCGAATATTACATTGGAGAAGATTTTATAGGAGGTGTTCGATGGCCATATTCTCATTTTATTGTTCCCTCTTTCTTTATGGATGAAACATATTACGCCCTTCTTCCCCAATTCCTTGGACATTTTCTTTTCCTCGGATATCTTACAAAACAGAAGAGTCAGCTTTTTGATGTAATTTCCACCTAAGTTCCTAAGAAGGTTAGCCCAGTCCTGGAATTTTATTACTTTGATCCTTTTGATTAAAATAATTAATAATCATAAATGTAACGGCTATCATTATGTTAGTTATCCAGTTTAGCTGAATATTTTTATATTCGTCAGTAAATTCTATAAATCCGAAATAGAATATCTAAAACAATTCGGAACTGAAAACTTTAGAGAAACATTAGTTTACTTAACTAATTATTATTTCAGGAAAATTTTAAATATAATATTAACATGTTGTTACTAAGTCTAGATATATACTTTAAAATATTTTATTTTATCAATATTTCATTTACCACTACTTTAAATAATTAATGCCATTAATATTTAACAATTTTTTTTGTTTATGATATTTAATTCTTTGCCTAAAAAAAAAATTATTATTTCAGGAAAATCTTTAATTTAAAATTACTGTATGGTTATAAAGCCTAGATTTATATTTAAAAAAATTATGTTATCAATATTTTATTTACCACTATTTTAAATAATTAATGCCATTAATAATTAACAATTTTTTCATAATAATAATTAGTTTTTTACGATAAAAAAGAATATTTTATATATATATATATAATTTAATAAAAACAATATTGTTGAGTCAATAAAAATCAGATACTACACAAATTTGATGTAAAGCAGAGATATTTATTTCAGTATTAGAATTCTCCGAAATCCTTTTTTGATATATTCCTTCGTATAAGGAAAAATGGTTCTTTTATAAAATCTCAATATTTCGTTTTTTTTAATATACTCTAATTTCACATTTGTTATATATAAGGTATATTTATTATATAAGGTACAATTATAAAAAAAAATCTGAAGTATATATAAAATTGAATAATTTAGGGGAATAAAATATCATAGGAGAAGCATAAACTATTCATTTTTTTACTCAAATTAACATATTTACTAATGTTTAAAATTAATTTATTTTTTTATAAAACAGTAATAATATAATATAATGATATAATGTAATATTTTATAATAATATATTTGGAAAATAATAGCATAGTGGATATTTAACGCTTTTCTTATATATTTTAATTTTTTCCCTTAATATTTAATATATCTGTACCAATACAACCCTTGATGGACCTGGGGTTCAGTACATGCTAGAGACAGTACTGTTTCTTTGACCACGGTTTGTCTTTGCGTTCCAGTATGGAGACATTACATCATGACCTAACTTGGAATAAGACCGATGGAATGTCAATGGCGCCGAATCGAAATAGCTCGGATGCGTACTCCAGCCAACAAGCAAGTCATTATCCTCCGATTAAAAAAAAAAAAAAATCAATTCAGTCATTAATTTTATCGATGATTAATTAGTATAATGCAGTATTTTTTTATAATCATCTAAGAAGGTACGAAGAAGGGGTCACCTTTGGAGTAGTGATAAGCATAAACATCTAAGCACAAGATCGCGGGTTCGTGGTCCGGTAGGTGGCCTAAGAATTTTTTTAAAGCGAATATAAAAACCTTGGTTATGGCATACTTCAAAGGGGACGTAAAATGTATGCGCGGTTTAAAGTACTCTTCAATAATTCGTATCCTAATTATAATTAGACCTGCATTGGCAAAATTTACGTTATGTAGGATTCCCACTGTAGCTTCGTCCGATTAGGAACAGCTGCATAATAATAAAGCTTAGCGAACCAAAGGCTCGATGCCGATTCCACCAATCTCTTACAAACGCTTCCTAGTCGGCACAGCGTTTATTAACTTTTTAGGCATTCGTTTCTTAATAAATCTAGCAACTTTCCAAGCCCATCTCAATCTTACTGACGCTATCACTCGAATAATATTAACCGGGTGTAAGCTTCGCAATTTCGCGTTGTGTAATCCCCCAAATTCGCCAGTGATCTCATCCTTTTTTGGGCCGAATATTCTACGCAACACTTTATTTTCAAATACCTTTAGACGTTGTTCATAGCTCAGCGTTTAGCGGCCACGTTTCACATACCTAAAGAAGCGTTGGAACGATGATGATTTTTTAAATTCTCATTTTTAGATTTCGGGACAAAATACGCGAGCTCAGTATTGTGGAGACTGAATAATAACAAGAATTTCCTGCATTTAATCGCGCCTTTGTTTCCTCTTGAATTTCATTTTTTCTAGTTAGACCTTAGAACTTAAACTTCTTGACATGAATAAATTAAAAGTTGCATAAAGTGACGTTAAATAGATAAACAGACAGGTACACCAATATACATTCCTTATATTCCTTACGTTTAATTCCCTTTCATTTATAATTAATAAACAACAGTTTTTTTCCCTAGACCTTCTACAGGGAATGTATGTGTGTTTTCAAATCCTCCTTGATTTACACTTTTCTTCATCGGAGTTTTTAACGTCGTTGTCGCCTCAAACCTCATCTTCTTGTTTCGTGTTATTCTCCTGGCAGTTCCATCCCTAACCAAATCCTTCGTAACCCCGAATTCTCCCCATTTTTCTTTCTACCCATTGAAACTAGTTCCGTTCAGTTCTCTTGTTTTTAAGGAATTAAAATATTCTTTTCGTTAGGCTACTTGCATTCATTCGCAAGAAATGTACATAGAAATTAATGCCTTTTTCCCCTCATTGTTTCGGAGATTTTTCTATGTAAAGAGTCACATTTCGTGAGTGTAATAGTTTAGTGGTTAAAATTGTCCTTAATCTCTTATATTATTTTATTATCAAACCATGTTTTAATTTTTTTTATGGTTGCTTAGTCTCGTAAGTTGTAGCATTTGTGAAAAAAAAGCAAAACAAAAAACGTTGGGGCTGTTTCGGTTTACAATACGATCAAACTGCAATAGCCCCATCAATTAATTTTATATAATGAAAGGGAATTAGCAAATTCCTCATCTATCGAAATTCAATTAATTGCGCGGGAGATTATTAACGTTCGGTTATTGGCCGAATTGGACGGAGGGAGCGACGCTAACTGTGTATGTACATATGTAAACGCTACCTGGTAGGTTCAGGTAATCAATGGTGATTGGCCAACTGGCTGGTTAATACCTAGTTAGGCATTCCGCAGGGAGGCGCATTACCCATTCTCCCTCCGACCTAGATTAGGGCATTGGTAGGGAAATATCAGATGAAGGACCATTAAACAACGAGAAATGTCGGATATCTAATCATAGTTTTGTAATATATTATAGCATGTCACGTAACAATCCCCTAACCTAACCGAAAAACGAAAAAGTATGAACCACTACAATCCATAAACGGTAATTTGGCCTAGTTCACACTCAATCTCAAGGCTTTTCCCAAAGTAAGGATACCCAATTACTCCCAGAAAGATCAGCAGAACTCAAAGGGTCCATATTCTGCTGTTAACACATTAAATAATTTATCTATCATAGCTGGATTCGAATTCGTGATCTTCAGACTGAGACAGACTGAACTAGTCCGTTCCCTAATAATTAATTAACTTAAATTTATTTAATGAAAAAATAAATTCCGATATAAATAGATAATTGCTTTAATAATGCAGGAAATGAATTGTGGTCTAGTGGTAAGCGTAACAAACTACTAAGCCCAAGATGGCGGGTTCGTAGTCCGGCAGCTGGCCCTAGGATTTTTTAAAGGGAGTAAAAATCCTTAGTTACGCCGTCCTTCGGAAGGGAAGTTAAACGGGGGCCCGAGACGATGTCAGGTAATCGTTAAAAATCCCTATCCTAATTAAACCTGGAGAGGCAAAGTTTAGAGCTCCCAATGTAGCATCGCCCGATTAGCCATAGCAGCAAAAAGTGACGTTAAATGAACAAACAGGAAATGTGTTAAAGACCTTTTTCAATCTCGATATCAATTTCTTGTTTATACCCACAGGGTAAAAAATCCACATACAATTCCAGGGATATTGAAATAATGCAACAAAAACTTATCAAAAAACATCCTTCATTATTTAATCGGAAGGGACCTATACCCTTAGAAGAATACGATACGAAGACATGTCCCATGTTTCAGGACAATGAAGAAACTAAACGAGCTAGGTAACCAAGTCCTCCAAAACCTACCTTAATTGCCATCTCTAACAGATTTCCACCTGTTCAGAAATTTGGACAACTTACGAGTACTTGAGGGTAACATTGTTGACAATTTTGACTCAAGTCAAAAACCCCTTTTTTAGACTTCTCGTCGTCGCAAAAACCTGAATTTTTCAGTTCTGGTATTGAAAATTTGATAACAAGTTGAGAAAAATTAATAGAAAATGAAGGTAGATATCTTGAATCTAAATAACAGCTTCGCCTCTTGGAAGATCTTGGGAAGCTGCTCATATGCAAGGCACTCCCATTTTTTTTTCTTATTATTTTTTATATTTGCTATTATAAATGCTTAAGCAACTTTCGGAGTTTAAATAAATGAAGGCTTTTGTTATCGAATAAACTTGATCGTTGCAGTTGAGTATTTGTAGAACCCCTGAGGTAGAAGGTATCGAAGGAAAATGTGTAGAGGAAGCAAGGGCTCAAGCCATCCATCAACTAGCTCCAAATCTGACTCGGGTATCCCCACCCCCCATAATCTCCCCCCTCAAGAAATAATTCATAAAATCCTTACTCGTGCACCCTAGACCTTTCATGTACCAGTATCCTCCACAAAAGGCCAGCTTATATCTTTTACTATTGTAAATAATTTAGTTCTCAAGGGCGATTCGTTTCATCTCGTGTTAGGAAATGATAAAGTATTCTTACAGTGTACTTATGAGTTGCAATTTTCGAATAATAAATAAACTTAAGGCTTTTTTAAAAAAAAATAATTTATTGATATTTACAACTGTAATTATATTGCATCAATTAAATCTGCTGTATGAACAAAGGACATGAAAAAAAAAAAAAAATACTTGTGGAGAAACTACCCATTGATAGCACTCCAATAAAGTTCTATAGTAGAAAGTATCGAGGCCATCTTCTTTTCAGACGCTTCGGAGGGTTATCAGGAATATTATGGGAAGCAAGTTGATAGACTAGAGGATTCAAGTGTGTATGGAGCTTTTCATGGAAGGACAGGTATCTAGTTTGGGCCAAATCATCAACATATGGGATATTAAGATCGAGATGGATAAGTTTTTTTGTGACATAATAAGGAGCATTGAGGATTTTAGGAAGTATTTTGGATTGTAAGGATTGGATACGAGATGAATTGGATGGTTTAGTAGAGCCAGAAAGCTCTACTCCGTATGTCCAAATAGGTCTGATAACTGTCATGTAAATGAGTCTTTTGTAATTAATTGGGAGCTTAGAGCGTTTGTCCAGTAAATGTTGAAGTAGGCGAAAACGTCGAGCAGTTTCTTGTCTTTTCAGTCTTGTACGAGGATAAACATAAGGTTTAAGCTAAAAACTTAGAATAGGTTGCTGAGTAGGTGTATTCAAGGTCCTTGGTTCAAATCCGATTATGAAAGATAAATTATTTATTTCGTGAGTTCAACTTTTTAACTGGGTAGTTACTTTCAAGTATTTTAGATATTTAAGGCTTTGTTATTTGGAGTGTCTGTTTGAATTGTAATTATTAATGTATGCCCCTATTTGAGTTTAATATTAACAGCTATAGATGGACCTATTGAGACTTGCAGTGACCCAGCCTCTGTAAAGTGGATACCCAAAATTGGAGGTTGAGTGTGATCTCGATCAAATCACTTCCAAGGACACCTTCGACTGATAGTAGACCCAGAATTTTAATTTTTTTTATCAAGAATAAAAACACCACAAATATTGATTTCCTCTCAAGATACAACGAGAAAAATAAAAAAAATAAAATCCTAAGTTCTGAAATTCAGAAATTAACATGAATCCAAACAGTATAGACTCTAGTGGCCTTTAGCAAGACTATAAATCATATATTAGAATATATTGCGATCATAAAGGTTTGTTCACTTTAACTAGCTCTAATTAAACACATTAAAGAATATAATAAAAATATATATAATGTTAATTTGAAAAAAAAATCGCAAGTTTTCTATGAATTTATATGAGTTGTATTTAAATTCTAAATAAGGCAAATTATAGAGAATTTCATGCTCAGAATGTTGATTTATTACAAAAGATAACTATAAATCGTTGCTTAAGATATCTTAACCTAAATTATGATAAATTAAGCTTAAGATATGATAAATACAAGCATTAAAAACCCACCAAGATCTGCACAAATAACTCACGTAGTCAAGATGAAAAAGAACATCTAAAAAAACAAAAACGTTTAAGTATGATAAAATCAATAAAAAAATGAGTAATAAAAAAAAATGTAAATTTTGCAGTAGACAGAAAAAATTAATTTACACCCTTGGTTTTATGCATTTCGAAGTTCAAATACCAATCAAGCCAGGGTTTTAAATAAATAAAGAATAGTTGAATTACCTCTGGCTAACAGAGATTAATTAAATTTTAAATCAATATCGAAGAGATAAAAAAAAAAATAATGTAAACAGAATTCGAATGGAAATAAAAGCGAGGTTAAGGAATATGAAAACAGTTAATTTTTACAAAAAAAAAAGCTTTTTTACGGAAAATAAAATAAAAAAATCATGGAGTATAAGAACAACGCCTATGGCAGAGGCTGTATTATTTTCAAGGATAACCGCCAGATTTTGCCTTATAATGGGTATCTACTTTATAGAGGTTGAGTGAGTATCAGGAGGGTCTCCAAATCTCACAGGGTCTACTAACCGGCTGTTAACAGTTTAAATTTGCCACAGCTAGATTTGAACTTGAGTAACTTCAGGACAGCAACTCAGGGTCTTTTATGAAGTCGAATCTGTATGGAAGCTTTAGTTTTTGAATTTTATTATTACTGTTATTTACTTATTTAGAGAGGGGGGCTCGTTGTTTAGTGTGATGGATTGCTACGGTGAACTTTCCGGGTTGAAATCCGGCTGTAGCAGATAATTTATTTGAACACTTAAGTAAACAAGTTACGGAAGGACTAAGAATCTACATACCATCCTGGGGCCCATTCAGCCTCTATAGAATGATCATTATAAATTGGAAGAAAATCCGAAGGTTGAGCGTGATCTCGGATACTAGCTCCCTGCACAACCGTTGTCCAAACTGTTAGCTTTAGTGATTGAGTAATTGACGTTTAACCAGTAAATTGTACGTATGATTAAAAATATAATCAGCACAATACTGAATAGTGATCCGAGAAGAAACGAGATTTTTGTCGTATAGATATCGAACCTTTATTTTTGTTCAGTAATATTCTAATTACTACTGTTATTTATTTATTTGTTGTGCTGGGTGTGTGCTCAGTTGCTAAGCTGAAGGTTCCGGGTTCAAATCCGGCTATAACATATTAAATTTAATCTGTTAACAACGAGGGAAGGACATTGTAGGATTTACATACCCTCCTCTGTGTGGGTCTCCTGAATTGCAGGAAAAACCTAGCACAATCGTCCTCTATGAAACAGTACAGTCTCTACCATGTACCGTACCTTTCATGGCTTACAATGTTACATTTTATTTGTTATTTATTTAACGCTATTGCCTCAATGTTCAATAACACCCCCGCAATACTTATCCAAAATTAAAATGAATGAGGAAATACCGTGGTCAACTTGTTATTCGGGATAGACCCTCGGGAAATAAGAGCTTCTTATTGAAGAAATCCTTTGATGGGAGTAAATATTTTTCTTGCCCGGCGTGGGTCGAACAAGTCCTCGTCCCACGTGCGTTTCGACCTTTGCATTTCTCAAATTATAGACTCCTAAGGAACTATCTTACCTTATCATTAGCTTATCAACTCCCGAGTTTTCTCTGTCATTTCGTCTCGTTTAATAAAACCAGGCTGATTATAATTCAAATTAATGCATATTATTGAAACCTTGATGTTTGCGATGAGAAGATGTAAAAAGATTAGATGGAGGTTGATGGATACATGACACACTATAATTACACGTAGTTGCCATTTCCATGTTTCTTATTTTTTCATTTTAAGAATGTATAATTCTTTATTACATAATATAATATATCTGTAGCCTTGGTGAATAAGTGGCTAAGTCAATTTATATACAAAATGAGTATTTTGTACTTAGGGAAGCGGATTCGTGTCATTCAAGTAGTAGCTAAGTCAGGCCTAGGCTTGAAATGAAGTTATTGTTTATATTTTAAATCCATTTCCAGCGAAACACTACGAATATGAATGAATTGTGAAAATGAATTACCTCTGGCTAACAGAGATTTTAAATCAATATCGAAGGGATAACAAAAATAAATAAAGTAAACAGAATTCGAATGGAAATAAAAGCGAGGTTAAGGAATATGAAAACAGTTAATTTTTAGAAAAAAAAAAGGTTGTTCACGGAAAATAAAATTAAAAAATCATGGGGTATAAGAACAACGCCACAGAGGTTTCGAAAATAAAGTAGTTTTGATTATTTGAGCCAAAGAAAGATGAGATACCCTAATTACTTAGTAAACAAATAAAACCAACACCACTACCACCCCATTAAAAAAAAAAAGCCTTGGGTTCAGTATATGGCAGAGGCTGTGTTATTTTCAAGGATAACCGCCAGATTTTCCCTTATTATGGGTATCTACTTTATAGAGGTTGAGTGAGTATCAGGAGGGTCTCCAAATCGGATTCGTGTCATTCTAGTAGTAGCTAAGTCAGGCCTAGGCTTGAAATGAAGTTATTGTTTATATTTCAAATCCATTTCCAGCGAAAGACTACGAAAATGACACGATTCCATTTTAAGCAAAAGAATACGAGAATTACACGAATCCGCTTACGTCAATAAAGTAAACTCTATTTATTGAACAAAATACGACTTAACTACCTATCCTCCGGTGCTGTAAAAAAAAAATAACTGTAGCAATATAACCATACTGTAATATTTTATGACAACAATTGTGCAGGGAGATGATTTTAGTAACTATTTCTACAGCCCTGGTGAAGAATTAAGTAGATTTTTTCCCCAAATGAGTTTCTTGTACCTGGGTATTAAATATTAATTAACTGCAATCTTCATGGATTCCCTGGAGTAGTATGGTTTGTCGAGCAGTATAGTATACCATATGCGTCGTATGTGCCGCGCTTATTAAGAAACGTACAATGAAAAAAACGGGGATTGTACAATTTAGCGGGATTTTAGTATAAATACTGAAGAAAAACAATCTAAAGTATCTTAAATCTATGCCATACATAACCAAGGTTACACAAAACGGATTTTTTATTTATTTACAGCCTTGGTAAGTAAGCGATTAAGTTGAATTTTCTCCTAAATGAGTTTCTTGTACGTGAATTTAATATACTTAATATCAATATTAAAATATATTTAATATATTTTTATACTAGATGGTAGGTGAATTTATTTTTTTGAGCAGATAAATATCAAGTAAAAAAATTAGGGAGTAAGTGAGAGTGAGAGTGAGAAAGAGAAAGAGACGGGGGATGGGGGATGGGGGGGAGGGTGGGAGAGGGAGGGAGAGAGAGAGAGAGAGAGAGAGAGAGAGAGAGAGAGAGAGAGAGAGAGAGAGAGAGAGAGAGAGAGAGAGAGAGAGAGAGAGAGAGAGAGAGAGAGAGAGAGAGAGAGAGAGAGAGAGAGGGAGAGAATTTATTTTTGATGTATGAGTGTGATATGGTTCTACCTAGCTTCGGAAGTATTGGTTATATTCAAAGACGGGGACACGATGCAGGTCACGTTTGTATTGTCTTTTTCCGATGTTTTGAATAAAATAAAAGGATAAGGATGAAGGAGATAGAAAGATATATCGAAAGAAGAAGAAATATGGACAGGGGAAACAGAATGAGGAAGAGGAACAACTCTGAATTATTTAACTTATGATATTGCCTCGCAGCTCTGGATCTTTCGTCTTCATCTTCTTTGTCCAATGTCAGCTCAAACGACACTTTTTTTTATTAAACAATAGTAACCCTTACTATTGATTGTATCATATTTCATGTATTTGTATTATTAGTAAAAAAAAGTTCATTACGTATTTTCTGAATGCTACATGCTTGTATTTGTGTAAATTTAGTATTATTTTTTAAATTTTACTGCTTAACCAAAACTAAATGCTGAGCTGTCGTACCGAAGATCGCGGGTTCCATCCGAGTGGCAGATAAATTATTAAATTTGTTTACAGCCATAGATCGTCCATAGGATGAGCAGACCCTCCTAGGGGTCTAAGGTAGGTAGTGATAGACTCTCACCCGGCTCATATAAATAAGAAACCTGTAATTGGAGGAAAAACCTGGCAGTTGAGCATAATTGTTTGAGTATTTATAATTATAGTAGCACACCTTAGTTTTAGCAGATTTTTTATTTTAATCACTCGGTAACCTTCTACATATCGCTGAATTTCCTCGTTCCAATCCCGCTGCTGGAAAGACTTTTATTTAGTCTGTTAGCGGTCGGAGACGGATCATATGGAGTAGAGCCCTCCTGGGGCTAACCCAGCCTCTATTAAGTGGGTACCCAAAATAAGCGGGGGAATCCGGCGATTGAGCGTGATCTAAGACAAATCACCTCCTTGCACAACCGTTATCCATGATAATGTACAGTTTTTACCACGTACTGAACCCCAGAACCGTTCCGGGTTGTAGTGGTACAGGTTTTTTTTTTTTTTTCAATCCTAAAAGCAATGGCTATTGATCGAAAAAGAAAAAGCGCGTTTAGAGCCAACCGAACTAAAAAGATAAAATAAACAATAGTTTAAAGAAGTAAAAACAACGCTTTGATAGAAAACCATGAAAATCAATCCTATATTTAAATCACGCCAGTTATTACTGTTCTTTTGTGTTATTATTTTATTATTTTTTGCCAATTTATATGCTTTGATTTTTATTATTGTAGTCTCTTATTTTTTTTTTTTAATCCAGAATGCATGTAGACTCTTTTAGAATCATTCTTAAATATTAATCCTGTCAGGTATTCTTCCTATATTTTCCCAATCAACACAAGATGAGAAGGATAACTAATAAAAAAATTATATTGATAATTAGTTTCATAGTAGTAAAGATAATTATTTTTTAATGATTGTTAATAATGCATTAAAAAATTAGCACAGCCCTGAAGAAGACCTGCAACATGGTTCGTTCGAAACGTCGGTTGCTAATAAATAGTTTTTCACTATTTAAGGAATTATTTCTTAGACCTCCATTCGGGCCATTTTCACGCGATCAACTAATATTATATAGGAAAAAAAGCCAAGAGTTTAGCATTACGTTTTTTTATTGTTTGTTTTTTTTATTTATTATATTAAAAAATAAATAATAAATTGATACTAACGACATGGAAGGTCGGTCAACAACTATTCGGATCGAAGACTCGGTCATGCGAAGTATTCTCGGTTTAGGAATGGTTTTTACTACTTCTGGATCTCTTCCAATTCCCTCCTCTTTTTTCTTTTTATTTTTGCTTTATACACACCCAGCCACGTCCAATAATAGCACAAGAATTTTTTACTGAGAAATTCGAGTTCTAACAAATCTAGTGAATAAAAGAGTGAAAGTTCTCGATAAACATGCCGCAAAGCAAATAAATCGAGGATTGGTAGCAAACTGATCTAAATTAATAAATTGTAAAATATGGTTATAATTAATAATGATAAATGTGTAATTAATACTTAAATATCTCATTCAAAATGTTATTGTACATTTGAAAAGGAATATTTAAATATTAAGACCGTGGAAAAATTCCAACGAAAAGACCTTAAGTCTCCAAAACTGAAACAGAAATTGAAAATATCTGTCCAAATATTTTCAATCTCTGTTTTGGTTTTGGAGACTTAAGGTCTTTTCGTTGGAATTTTTCCACAGTCTTAACATTTATGTAAGGTCTCTTTTTACCTTTCCCTTTTCAATAAATATATAAATAATTATAAATCACTAGCTCTTGCCCGCGACTTCGCTTCGCGTGAAATTAGGTATTTTTGTGACGGATCATTTGGAATAAATAATTTTTTTAATCCAAAATTTCAGATGTCTAACTTCAAAACTGACGGATTCCATACAATCATTGAACTCCTATTATAGTAAGGGAGAAACCCTTGGGGATGGAATTGTCCAAATTTCTTTCTTAAATCATACAAAGAACCTATCTGCAAATTTCAAGTTCCTGATTTGCTTTTAATTATGTACTATAACGGATTCTCAACAGGACACAAAAAACTGTCTTGGGGGCACGTGTCCCCGAGTCCTCCCTAAATCCGCCCTTGCTGTTGCCTGTGTTATTCTGATGTATAAGCTATATTACTGTAAAGTTTCATCCAAATCCGTTAAGTAGTTTTTGCGTGAAAGAGAGACAAACATACAAACTTTCGCAATTATAATATTAGTAGGATTTTTATTTATAATTATTATTTTTTAGGAGTTGCACATTCTGTAAAATTATGATTAATTCAACATGAATGCATGATTCATAATGGTTTAGTTAATTATGTTTTTTGAAAGTAAATAATTATAAAACAAACAAATTATGCTGGTATGGCTAATCGGACAATGCCACAGTGGGAGCCCTAAATTTTGCCTATCCAGATTTGATTAGGATAGGGATTTTTAACGAGTACCTGACATCGTACAGGCTCGGGACCCCCGTTTAACGTCCCTTCCGAAGGACGGCGTAACGAAGGATTTTTTACTCCCTTGAAAAAATCCTATGGCTACCTGCCGGGCTACGAACCCGCGATCTTGGCTTTAGTAGTTTGTTAAACACTAGACCACAGGTGACCGTAATAATAGTAACTACATACAGTAAGTAATAAAATTCTTTTAATTTAGACACTATTAACAAAGAAAATAATAGAAAGCTAAAAAGTGTTGTGGTTAGACTCGAAGCGACAACCTGCGGGGCTGAAACCAATTTTTTGATTTTTAGATTTAAACAAAAATGTTCTGAACATTGCTTTAAGGGTGACCCTATGGGTTTAGGGAGTAGTCAGTGGGTGGAAGTTTGTAAGCAGAGACTGGTGGTATCTGCATCGAGACTTTGGGTTAGCTAAGCCCGATTTTATATATATTGTTATATAAAAAATATGTAATAGTTAACAAATAAATGAATTTAAAAAGCGGCGTTATGTTTGTAAACAAAGCGAGAACTAGAAGACGCTCCTAAGCGTAGGCGTAAGGTCAAAGAGGTCACTGTTCCGTTCCAACAGGGACCAGCTTTCTAAAACCAACACCGGCGGATCTAGGGAGAGTAATGAGCTGTTGCGAGTATAATAAATGATTTATTTTAACTTTTTAATTAACTCTAAATTTAAATAATAAACAAAACAGTAGGTATAAGTTCGAAATACAAGATCCGTATTTAATTGGATCGTTTCGATGAATAATTTTGTACAGAACTGTATAGGAACCAGTGAACAAAATATAAAAATGTTTAATGAGGCATTAAATGTTTGTTAACATCTAGGGCCATGCATAAACTAAAAATATAATAACTAGAAATATTTCTTTACTACGAAGATAAAGGACACTATGTCACATTATTGTAATTCGTGCATTTTTTCAGGAGGGCCAATTTTCCATAATTTTCAACTATTTAAATTATTTCTTCGTCATTTATAGATACAGCTTAGTGAACATTGTAAGCATTGATAAGTAATTGGTCATATTATTTATTTATGACAATTTACCTAAAATATTACTTATTTTGTGGACACGGTATCCTTTAAATCCGGGACACAGATTTCTTGTAATAGATTCGTTTTGAGTACACGCAACCATATGCCGGCTTCGTTAATTAAAAAATACACTATAGAAAAACATAGTTATTATACTATGGATTATATATATAAATACATAGTTATAAAAAATTTTTTGGGGAATATTTCGTCCATGCCTTCCAGTGGACTACTTCAGATGCTTAGCTTCCGGAAAAATACTTCATAAACAGAGTAACCGATTAGACAAGTCACAAGGAATTCACCTCAGAAAGTCATATAGGCCTCAAATTAAATGAGGTAGTAGACTGTTGTAACTTAGAAATTTTTTTTTTCCATTATAGATTATAAAGAAAACATTCAGATAAACGGAAGAAAGAAAGGAGGAACAAATAATCAGAATGAAGATATTTTGGGAATAAATTAATCTTTGATGGCCTGAACGAAAAAAATATATAAACATACAATGTGATTATTTACAGAATTTTATTGGAAGATACAATCAAAAGACAATAATTAAATAGACAAAGTTACTTCATTTATGGCATCAGGTGAGAAAAAAGATAAGATCACGCAAGTAGAATTCTGAGATAGTACATCTCACATCAGAAGTCCAAAGGAAGAATATATGTAGTTTGTAATTAGTTGGGAAGAAGCGTTTCGTAGACGGGAGGATTGCAGCTGTTGTAAAGAGGAAGTGTAGGAGGAAAGGCGAAGCGGCCTAGTTCGTAACTAACTGTACAAAACTTTCACCTCCAATGTCTACCTTTCTCCCTTCAATAGCATCTTTCAGCTTATAGATAACGAATGAATATTTCAAAACAGCTCACTAACAGTACTCCCTACCTGAGGAGGATTCACGTCAATAGGGAACGAAGAATCCTCAAAAGGGTCTCCTTTGTCCGGAAAGAAAAATGTAACGAGCCTCTGAGACAAAAGCGGGGACTCCCTAGATCCATGCTAATTCTGACTTTTGTTGAAAGAACCAAGGGAGGAAGGAGAAGAGTCGGACTCCGAGGGCTATTGTTGATCGTGGGAGAGTCGAAAAGGCGAAGCCGTCAAGAAGCCGAGGTCAGCGACCAGAAGGACCAGGTGGGGAGCGCCTGCCACGACCTCCCGCTCTTCGTGACCTCCTCATCACGATCTTCCCGGTCGCCATATACCACGCCATCGCCCTCGTCCTCGAGCAACTTCTGTGACATCGGGGTCGCCGAGACATTTCTCCTCGACGGATCATAGCACCACCAATATCTTATTAACTAGCGAATGAGATAAATAATAACTTAATATTTAAAGAACCAAAAATAAATAAAAATGTTATATTCATTTGACGTCAGTTTATGCTGCTGTGGCTAATCGGACGATACTATATTAAGAGTCCTAAAAACTCTTAGTAGCCAGTGTAAAACTATTTTTTTGGTGAGTAATGATTTATTTTTTCGTATTCACGTAATATAGTTTATATTTGCTTGTATTTAAGTGTTTTATTTAAACGAAAACCCGGACAATGTCGGTACATGTGATAAATGTGAAGAAGCGAAAATGGAATGAAACGTCGTGTTTGTTTTGCGATAAAACGGGTGATTTGGTCGAGAAACCAAAATTACAATCGTTTGAAAATATTCAAAGAGCAGCAGCAATGTCAAGACTCTATTGCAGCTTTCCGAAATACAATCAGAAAATACAAAAAAAGGAAATGGATGGGACAGAATTTGGAGAGAATAGCATTTGGAACACGAGGTTGTCATGCATCGATTTTATTTATAACTTGTACTATTTATTTTTATCTAATTATCATGGTTTTGAAAATTGAAAATGTGTAAAAAAAAAGTATTCCGTCTGGAGAGTTAATATAGATAGTTTCAAATGGCGCTTAGGCACTGTCTCAGTTAGCACAAAGTCAAAGAAGATAGGAATAGTTTATTCAACAAACCCTTTTCAGATGAAAGTGGAAGAAAGTTATTTTTATCATGTTATACGAAATTTCTTTGTGAAGAGAGATCCTGTTGACTCTTTTTTGTCTACCCAAGTTTAATTAGGATAGGGATTTTTAAGGAGTACCTGACACCGTGCAGCCTCGAAATCCCTATTTTACGCCTTCGGAAGGACGGCATAACTAAGGATATATTACTCCCTTTGAAAAATCCTATGGCCACCTTCCAGCCTAGGTACCCGGCCTCTTGGACATAGTAGGACGACTTTTTCACTCGTTTGATCAAGCTACCGAAACTTCAGATTCAGACAAAAATGCATGAATAGGCTAGCGAAAAAATTGTAAAAGTCAATTTTTGGAGTTATCCGCTTTTGAATGAACGCCTCCGTTTCTCCCAAAGTTATAAAATATTTTATAATTATATTACGGGACATTGTTATCTTTCTTCCAGAATTGTTTTTCTACTGTCATTTTTTCCCGAATGATATTTTCTTTCCACTATGGAGTACGTTTTTTTACTCAACTATCTGCTCCACTTCCGTCGACCATCCTCCGAAATTTACAATGCTCCTTACTTAATGAACAAAGTCATTCATAATGACCATAATGTCCTATTTGTTGCTGATTTGGCGCGAACCCGACATCAATCCTTTCTTGACAAACTTCATTCCCACTCAAACCTAGCTACTTCTTCAATTCCCGATATTCTTCTTTCGTCTGTATAGAAGATGGCCTCGTGATTATGTTGAATTTCTTTATTGGGTACTGTCACAGGGTCGTATGTAATTATCTCACTCCATTATGTATTATTTATTTCATCATTATTATAAGACTGTTGAGGGAGCGGTTGCTGAGTAATAGAGCACTTAAGGTTCCACGTTCAAATAAATTATTTAATATAAGGATAGAGATAGTTGGGGGTGCAGTCAATTACAACACCATAATAAGTGCTTACTTATTTATTGTGTGCCGACGTTTCGACCTACATTGTAGGTCATCTTCAGGGCTGTGAGAGAAAACGGACAAAACAAAATAACTATATAATTACAATACAGTACCAAGAAAATGATAATATAATATAGTAGAGTAACAGAAAAATTGAACAAAATAGTGAAGGAATAATATGAATAAAAATTATCTAAGAAAAAATGTACAGAAAGGTGATAATGCAAATAAAATACATAGAGAAAAACAAAAATAATTGGTAAAATTGGTAAACAGAATGAAAAATGAAATACAAAACTATCTCTATCGTTACATTAGAAGTTCCAGTCAACTAATTAGTTCTCTAACATAAATTATTTAATCTATCAACAGTTATATATGGATCCTTTGGGGATCTGCAGACCTTCATGGGGCTCACCCAACCTCTGTGAGTACTCTCAAATGTAAAATCTGATGTTGAGCGTTCGGGACAAATCACCTCGCAGTACAACCGTTATCCTATAAACAGTGCAGACTCTACCATGTACTAAACCCGACTTTTCACGAGTTGTAGTGGTACAGTTTTGTTGTAAATTGTAAATGTAAATAAATAATTAAATAAAAGTAATTGAAGTATAATTTAACTGAAAATAAATTAAATAAAATAACTTTAATTATACCTAATAAGGGCTAGAGAGGTCTCCTCTCCCTTCAATGCCCGAATTAGGAAGCGGTATGATTCTAAAGACTAACATAATTATTTCCTCGGTCTGTATTCTAATCTTCCTTCTAGATCTGATGGCTAACTAATTGTGAATCTTCTTTAAAATGTGACTTCCCTCCTACGTAATCCCCCTAGGACGACTTATGAGGAAATGAATTCATTCCACGAGGCTGAGGATAAAAGAAGAGAGAAAAAGAAGAGTAAATGCTAAAAAGGGCCCCTCAGCTTTCATGTGATTTGATTAGGCGCCATCAAAAGACCCCCCCCCCAAAGACCACCCCCCCACACAGACAACCTCCCCCCTCCTTACTTCCTAAGTAGATTGAAGAGTAGAGACTTTATTCCGTGATTAATGACCGCGAAAGGAGAACAACTTTGGGTGGTCTCATCAAATGATCTAGCGTCTTCTCATCTTCTCAAAGACAGGCTGGGAGAGACAGGGCTCACGAATCCAAACCTTTCCTCAAACTACTACTGTTTATTTCTTCACGAAAATAAATAAATAAATGTACCAATTACACAATATAATTGGGTCGTTACATGTTTAATGTAAAGTTATTATTATTCCTAAAATTCAAAGCAGAATTAGTGGACACGGTCGTTTACTATGTTGATGCTGGCAGGTTATAATGAGTCTTCATACTCACTATTTTTGATAATATTTATTATCAGTACAAATAATAAGCCTGAGCGAACCCGAAGTATCGATACCACCAATCTCTGCTTGCAAACTCCTCTCCACAGACCACTACCCGAACCAAAGTCTGCTACATCACTCTTAATGCAATCTTCCCACCTACGTCTCGGTCTATCCTTGGACGCTTTCCAGTCATACTATAAATATATATTATCACTCTAATTGAACGAAAATTGCTTAGTATGCCATATTAACGATTCCATGTTTTTTTTAGTGTAAATTTGAACACTCGGCAGCCCAAGCTGTAAGAAAAATTACCACCGCTTTCGGGAAAGGTTAACGATCGTACCATTCTCCGTTGGTTCGAGAAATTTCCAGTTGGAGACACAGATTAGAATGTGTAAGAGGTGAAGCCATCCAGATCATACTGCAGGGATATTGACATGATGCAACAAAAACAATCTGCATTAGTCAATCGGAAGGGACCTTTACTCTTACACGACAGGCAGAGAAGAAACTAAACGAGTTGGATTATGAAGTCTTCCTTCCAACTGCCACCTAGAATTAATATTGGAGAATTCTTTCTCCTCATTAAAAAAAAAAACTCATATAAGGCGTGATCTTTTATTCCGAAACTTAGAAATTAGAATTAATAAATGTATTATACCTCCTACTGCCCAATATGAGCGTGTAGACCAACTTAGAAGGGTGATCAATGCCTTGGGATGTGTCATTATAAAGTATTAAATAGGAATTTTGGTGCAAAAAATAACAAGTAAGTAGGAGGATTTATAAGTGGGAATGCGGAGCGGATAAATGTGTTAAGTGAAAAATGAAATCTTCAGTACATTATATGAATGGTATACAATAAACATAATATACTGTTTCTACGCTAATGATTGTGCAGGGAGATGAGTTAGCTAGGAATACACCCTACCACAAGGTTTTTATCTCAACTTTATAGAGATTGGGTGAGTCCCAGGTGGATCTGCAGATCCCAAAGCGCTCTACAATCTGAGCTACTCCACGCCCATACATTACAAAATCAATCTAAATTTTTAAATTTCATCCAGTGCTGAGAAATAATGTCAACCATAAGACTTGATTCGAAATCTTTCCAAATATTCGGTACGGTGCAAATATACTTTCCTAAAACTCATTTAGTTCTGGCAATTGGATAGAACCCTGAAGGGAGCACCCACACATTTCTAAATAAAGCTCTCGTAACCATTTCTTTTCAGAGCACGTCCTTCCAATTGCCATATTTTCACATTCACACCGTTATTACCCCCCTATTTCCCTTTCGTCCCGAGCCGATTGGATGTGTATGAGCTTACTGGTCCCTATTTTGTTCTTGGCGATACGACTCCTATACCCGGCCGTCCCGACATGGCGATCTATCCCCGCATCGGGGTCATATCTCACCAGGAATTACCATATTTCCCTTAGCTGAACTGTTCCAGAGTTGTACGTTGTCGGCGACAGAAACATTATTCCATCTGGAATACTCACCCCCTTTGCTGGTCTGTAAAAAACGGGTTTTATTGCGGGGCTTTACGAAATGTAACAATTATTTAAATCGTACATGATAGATATGGCTAGATAAATTACGGTGAAACTGACAAACAATGTTCCAACAGGAATATATGACTGACCACCATAAAGTACACAGGAAAAATGATAATAATGATAACGATAACGCTTAGTGAACCCAAAGGCTCGATGCCGATATCTCCTGCTGCTTACAAACTTCCATCCTCGGGAACACAAACCAAACCCAAATCCTTCAGATCACTCTTAACGTACTCATCCCATCGATGGTTAGGTCATAACTATCCCGGTCTAGGGAATCGGCTAACTCAGGAAATACAATATAAAAATAATCATGTATAATAAATATGTTATAAAAATCGCCACTTTTCACATAGGCGTTATATATCAATTAACTGAGATGTTCCTGGTTTTATTTGTGTAGCATGACTTGTTGGGCAGTATAGTATACCTTATGCACCTGAAAGTGTATGACGAAAGGTATCCCTAAAACCTGTACCACTAAAACCAGAGAAGGGTCTTGTGTTTCGTAAATGGTAGAGACTGTACTGATTATACGTTAATGGTTGTGCAGAGAGGTGATTTGTTGTAGATTACGCTCAAACAACAGATTTCTAACCCAATTAAAGGTATCCATTTTATAGATAGCAACTTAGCACTCTATAAACGCTGCTTTTTATAGTAAAAAACTCTACCATTACAACCCATGAAGGGTCTTAGGCTCAGTACATGGTAGAGACAACTGATTCTAGGGCAACGGTTGTGCATTAGTCCTTGAGATCATTCTCAATTGCCATTTTTCCCCTAACATAGGGTACCCTTTTTATAGATGCCGGGTGAGCCCCAGGAGGGCCCTAGTGCATATGATCCGTCTTCGGCCGCTATCAGACTAAATAAAAGTCTTTCCAGCAGCGGGATTTAAACCAGGAAATTCGGCCTAGCAACTGAGTGCTCTACCACTGAGCCACTCCGCTCCCTTTCAGGATTGATAATTGATGTAAATTTCATATAGAGCCATGAAAACCACATATAATTCAAAATTATTTTTGATCGAAACCTCTCCTTGAAAAACCACATCTCTGAAATCACCCTAGAGTTTGTAGGCTGTTAACAAACTAAATAATTTATCTACTTCAGCAGAATTTGAATCCCGCTGCCTTTTAAGATAAAATAGTCTGGATAAATAATCGTTTTTTAAAAAGATGTGGAAAGAAAAACATGGAGGAAAAAAGGTAAATTAGAAAAGAAAACTGGGCGGAGAGAGCGGTCATATCATATAGCGCTAGATAGAATACAAAAAGAGCTGTTTATTGTAAAAGAGGCTGGAAGGTAATTAAACTATGGAAGGAGAACCTTTTTTTCCTTTTCTCTTTTTTGGCCTCCGTTCAGAACTCGCCAACTTCCCCCGCCCCGCCAACACCGCTAAGACAAAACCAATTAAAAACAGCCTTTGTGTCTTCTCTCAATGTAGTAATAATTAATTTGGAGGAAAAAAATTTTTTTCCGTAAGGTAGGTCCCTTATTAACTTTATACAAAAGACTGACCACATCAATCTCCAACCCCCTTGCTTTACTAACTTTTTAGGTAAATGATGTCACTTGGAAAATTCTGTTATCTCTCGTAGCCACCGAAGCTCTCTTCGGTCTTCATCTCATTATTCTTCATTTTTTTTTGTTATTTTTGATTGAATATTGATTGAAAAAAAAAGTAGGAAACAATGGCGTAATATCAAAAAGATGGGCGATCATGAGGCGAAAACTCAATTCTTTGGAATAACTGTGTTCTCTTTTAAGTATTTAAACCACATGTACCACTACAAACCTCGAAAGTGTCTGGGTCTTAGTACATGGTAGAGACTGTACTGTTTCATGCTCAACCACCAGGATTTCCCCCTTCATTTTGGGTTCCCACTTTATAGAGACTGCGCAAGACCCAGGAGGATCCTAGATCCAATAGGATCCATCTCAGGCATCTAACAGATCAAATAAAAGTCTTGCCAGAAGTTGAATTTGAACCCAGGGCCCTAGGCATTGCAAATAATACACTAACACTGAGCCACTCCATTCGTATAAGAAAAACGTTATGTATTTGGATTTTGAGCGGAGTGGCTCAGTGGTAGAGCACTGAGTGCCATGCCGGAAATCCTGGTTCATGATTTTTATTTAGTCTGTTTGCAGCGGGGGATGGATCATATAGAATTTAGGACCCTCCTGAGGCCCATCCAACCTCTATAAAATATAAAAATAGGGTACCCAAAATAAGGGAGAAAAATCTGGCGGTTGAGCGTGGTCTAGGAAAAGTCACCTCCTTGCAGAACCGTGGAAGAAACAGTACAGTCTCTACCATGTACTGAACCCCAGACCCTTCATGGGTTGTAGTGGTACAGGTTTTTTTTTTTTTGGATTTTACAAAATATTTTGTTTTATCTTCTAAGGAGGTTTAAATCGTTCGAGGACTAATTTTTCACAATTGTCCCCATTAGTCCTTTTCTTAGCCCTAATATGTAAGGATAAATGATACGTACTAAAGGCGAAGGGAAATTTGATATAGTAACAGTTCTTGTTATGGCCTCAGTTAAAAAGTTAATTTTCAATTGACTGATTTCTACATTGTTATTGTCCTTACAATAAATAGTACATAAGAGATACCTTTTTCTGTAGATTAATAGGTTGCATATTTAAAAATTAGCTGGGTGTGTTGTATCCCATAGTCAGTTGCTATACTAAATGAGTGGAGCTGGTACTTTGTCCAGTCCGGATTAGTAGATGCTAATAATGGATTATTATATTTTATTTATTACGTATTAATTCTTACCTTTAAATAAACTAAAACATTAGAGGTATTTTTTATAAAAAATCTTTTTATTATAAATATTGAGGATTATCTATTAGTTCTATTTTATATATATCCGAAAAAAATTGTGTTTAAAATTATTGTATTTAATAGATAGATTTAAGGAGAAGTGTATGGTGTGTTAAAAGGTTAAAAGACTTTTATTTAAATTTTATTAATATTTTAATGCATATTAGGGAGCTGATAATTTGTGGGATGTGATAAGATGTGGGATACTTTGATATAAAAAACACTAAAAGGAAATATTTTAGAATTTAAAGAAATTAACCACAGAATAGGTCTAGTCAGACTAATTTTTAAGAAGAAAATCCTAAGCATTGTTCAAGTCCACACGCCAACTGCCGATTCGACAGATGAAGATAAAATAGGACAAGAATTGCTCAAAATAAAGTTAAGTGGCAGAAATTAATACCGAACTCCACTTCCCAATAGAGCTGGTCACTCCACTCAAGTTAGACCATACTCCCATAAGGGAAGGCCTATAAAGAATTATTATACCTATTATTACATTAATTAATTCATCATTCAACAAGAAAAAAATATTATTATTTATTGTTATTTTATTATTGTTATTTAAGTTACAATATTAGGTACTATACAAGTATGTATATGTTTTTGTAAATATTAGTAGTTTTTTGTAAACCATCTTGTTTTATAATTCTCTTTATAATAAAGGCTTTATTCATTCATTCATTCATTCAAATCACTACAGTTAACACAATTTAGTATAATTAAATAATTTTAATATGAACATTGGCATAATTTTTCATGACCATGATGACAGACTGATACATCCAAAACGGTATGATCTATAGTTGTTAATAAGATACCCAGCTTTAGTCGAGTTTCTGTTAACTGCTCCATTATAAAATACACAGAGACGATCGAGGGGATTGGAGAGCGCTAAAGTAGGGCAGATGCTAATCAGAAAATGAGGAACCTGAGGTGAAGAATGGCCGTGGTAATGTTTCCATTGTTCTCAACATACTAGGATACCATCGCCGCTGCTTTCCACTTTCCAAAACCCATTGAAATGAAACATTAATTTTAATCAGCCAAAGGTATTCGTTAAACTGATCCTGTCAGTGCGAGAGATTTTCGTCGATACTCTTGTTTCAAACATGATCCATCGCAAAACATCAAATCCTCCCACGTTTATTGGGTTGTAATCGTTAACGGATATGATTCTTGACTTGGATTATAACATAGTCCAAAAGATTTCGGATGGCAGCTGATTGGAAGTGAGTGAGATGCCGTGATTGCTGAATCTGCAAAACAACCAACCCTAAAACTTGGCCATTGATCTCTGTAAAACTACTTGAATCTTACGGGATGACAGACGATTCTCACTGCTGACGATTAAAGAAAAAGTAATTAATGGGCTAATACAGCGATACCTAAGATGGGATTGTAAAACTGTTTGACTTAGTAAGGACCGAACTGGTAAACCTCCGAGGATTATACCATGGCGTAGGTGAGATGATCACGTTAATTGAGGATCTTAAGGGTTTGGATCGTAACCCATGGATGGAGGTTTTTAATCGTTGCATCGAGCTTTCGGGTTCACTATGCCTTTCATTTTTAATATTATATAATTGTTTATAGAAATAATTTTTATAGTTGCTTTCAATTGCATGTAAATCAGGGATTTATTAACGACTGCCTTTCCGTTCAAAGTTTCCCAATCCCCTCGATGCACTTGTTACATTAAACAAATCTCTCGATTCCTCGGCTTCATCTATCTCGTACCTCCAGCTTCTTCTCGTTCGTCTATTTTTTTCTTTCTCGTGACACCCATCCAATAGGCCATCTATGTTCTATATTCTTCTATGTTCTATATCTATGTTCTCCCATTCTTCTTGTGTGCCAATGTGAGTAGTTCTGTTGAATTGCTTCTATCATGTTTTCGTGATTTTTCCCATTGTTTCGTTTCTACTTTCGTATAATCTGGATATTCCGCATCTCCGTCTTAGGAAATCCATTTAAGCTGGTAGAAGTTTAATAAGGTTTCTGCTATTGATGTTCCATGCTTCTGCATGGTATTATGTTATGTTATTACAATTTCAAATTTGTTCTTGTGCATTCTTTTCTTCGTTTCTATGGTGATGTTCTTGTCCCACAGTATTGAGTTTAGATATCGTATGATTTGTTTTCCCTTATTGATTTCTTCTTTAATTTTCGTTATTTTTTAGACTTTTAATACATATATATATACCTCCATCCTTCCATTCTCCGATCGTCTAGAAAATCTCTTGGACTATACTATCATCTTAATTACAAACTACAGAACCCTTCACTCTGGGGTACTACTGCTACAGGTTTATATTTTTCCCTGTTCTATATTTCCCTGTAAGGTATTATGGATCGGATAAGGGAGAAGCGACCCTCCTCCCGATCCTTCCTGACAGCACAAGTTTGACGAGAGTTAGGAGGCCAAATCAGATTACAGAGGGACCAGCTCATACTAATACGGTCAAACTTTTTTGCCCAACCTCTGGGACACTTAATGAACGCAATTAGATTCCCTTTCCTCCGATAATTGGTGAATGCTTCCTTTGAAATTATTCAGGAAAGGGAAGTTATAAACAAGGGCTTGGTCAGCGTAACTTTGTCCATGTCACGAGCTAAATTGGACCTGTTAATAAATCAAAGCAATTATCCTAAAAATTAAGACTTCGAGGATACCCTGTCGGATTTTTTCCTCGCACGCAAGACCTTATCGAGAAATCGCATTGCATTTTTATTATCCTGCAATTAAGAATCACTCCAGAAACGACATGTAATAAACAAAGAACAATCCTACATCCATATTGAACGCAACCAATCATACAACAAAAAAATCTGTACAACCTATAATGTAAAGTCTGACTAAGCCTGTTAACAGATTTGGTAATTTATCTGCCGTAGAGGGATTTATACCTTGAACTCTCAGCATAGCAGCTCAGGGCTCAACACAGTTATTCCCGACATGAATGTGAGAACAATAAAATATCGAAAAGTAGCCGAAAAATAGTTTCATATTCATCGACAACCTCAAGAAACTAAACAACTTCCCTAGAAGCTCGATTATCCGAACTGGATTTCCATAAGAAATAATGAAAGGAGTCTGCATTGCCTTGAAAATAAGTTTGAAGAATATTTTCTCTGTAATTTGAGTTCCTACCACTATAACTTAATACTGTAATACTTGAAAAAGAATTACAGACTCCATGAAGAAGAAATCAACATTGAGGTGAAGTAATATTAAAAGAAGCTTGATAAATCTTGCTATAATAGGTATTATAATATACTACACACCTACACTTTTTTTTTAATATTTATTTTCTTTATTATTCAAGTGATAGCGTCGCGAAGATTAAGATGGCCTTGTAAAGTTGTTGGGCTGAGAACGAATTTCTTTTTTTTTTTTAGAATAGAATAATTTATTGATATTTACAACTGTAATTATATTACATCAAGTAAATTTGCTGATATGAACAAAGGATATGAAAAAAAAAAACACTTGTGGAGAAACTATCCATTGATAGTACTCCAATAAAGTTCTATAGTAAAAGGTCTCGAGGCCATCTTCTTTTCTGACGCCTCGGAGGGTTATCAGGAATATTATGGAAAGTTGAGAGACTAGCGGATTCAAGTGTGTATGGAGCTTTTCATGGAAAGATAGGCATAGTTTAAGCCAAATCAGCAACATATGAGATATAACTATATTAACTTCATGATGGATGAGTTTGTTTGTGACATAATAAGGAGGATTTTGGATTGTAAGGATTGGATACGAGATGAATTGGATGGTTTAGTAGAGCCCTAAAGCTCAACTCCGTATGTCTAAATAGGTCCGATAACTGTCATGTAAATGAGTCTTTTGTAATTAATTGGGAGCTTTGAACGTTTTTCCAGTAAATGTTTTAGTAGGCGAAAACGTCGAGCAGTTTCTTGTCTTTTCAGTCTTGTATTCGAACGAATTTCTAAAAAGTAAATAAGCGCTGGTAAACGGGTAGTCCGAAACGTAGGTGGGAAGATTGCGTTAAGAGTGATCTGAAGGACTTGGGTTCGGGTAGTGGACCGTGGACAGAGGTATAGAAGCAGAGATTGGTGGTATCGGTATCGAGCCTTCGGGTTCGCTAAGCTTTTATATTTATTTTCTTATCTTGTACATTTTTAAGTAATAAAACAATAAAAATATAGTAATTTTTTAATACAAACTTGGAGATTGTTATTTAGTACAATTTACTAAAAGCTTATTTTCTAATGTAAGGAATGATTATGAGAACGATATAGTCTCCAAAAGTCACCAAGAATATATATATATATATATATATATATATACACACTTTTGGGGAGACTTTTGGAGAGATATATAAATTTTCAGATACAATATACCTATATATAAATTAATTAGTTAATTATTAACATTAGTGAAATTGTTAATGGACAATAAGCGTAAGTGTAATGCAAATGGGACATGTGTGACGGTGCGGGCTGACTCAGCTTGCAAGTGCCACACGAATAATTAATCATATAGATGAGGGGGGAAGAAGGGGGGGATTTAGCGAGCAGCTGGGTCCTCGTCGAGTATCGATTCCTCGCTTTAATACTCCCTATCGATATATCACATCGATACGAGAGTTCACCGCTACTTCAGCCTCTCAGCAGCGTATCCCTGCGGCCTAATCGGCTGCTAGGAGGTCCCGTATGTATAATTAGTAAACGCGCACATCTATAAATACCTTATAATTACATATGATTATATTGTTAGCCTCACCCATCGGGACAAATTAGTATTAATTTATGGCATTATGATATAGGGCATTGTGTTGCTAATTGAAAAGGTAGAGGATTGATAAGGCTGTGTTTTTTTTTTTTATGAGTGAATATTAAGCGGAGGAGAAAAAAATAAAACCCTGTAATTTTCTAATCGTAGAGGTGATAGATTACGATATAATTATAATATAATCGAGGGGTACGTTGTTGTGTAATTATATGACAGAAGCATCACTTTATTAGGACTGATGGTAGAATGGCTTACCAGTTAATTGCACTGAATAAATACATATGCGTATGCATACATACATATATATATATATATATATATATATATATATATATATATGTGTGGTGTTATGCTAGTAGACAACTCTATCCAAGAGGTTAACATATCTTATTTGTATTTTATTATTAGAAAATTGAACTTTATATCTTATTAGGTTCAATTTGAATATTTGTATATCTTCACAGTAAAAATCAAGTAAATCAAATCGATTCGAATAGGCAAAGAATTTAATAATTTATCCAATTATTCAATTCGCATATTTATACTTATTACAAACAAAGTATAAAATAATATATACTTATAAATAAATAAAAATATACGCTATATATATATATATATATATATATATATATATATATATATATATATATATATATATAAAGTGCATTATAAGATATATTTCAAATAATCCAATAGTATATTTAAGTATATATACTGAAAATCGATACTTATTTCTGTTAACCTACGATCTATTCAAATAGTTTTATACATTCAAGGTAAAAATCAAGTTAAATTGAATCAATCAGATTGAATTGAACATGCAACCTAGGTTTTTTGTACTAGACAAACTACAACATTAATGAAAGTAGTCTAGAACAATTTAAAAGGACCTTTCACGAAAATAAACCAACCATATATATTCTAACTAATAAGATTGAGAATTTATTAGTGCATTTAAAAATTAAACAAAAATACTTTTAACTAACTTATGTTTATTTGAGTATGTTTATATGAGTTTTAAGTATAATAAAATAAAAATAAAAAAACTCCTCAAGGAACTTTGTTATTTGATATTTTAATTAAGTATCGAAAAATAAGAAACTAAATAAACGGGTTTTAGTGCTCTATACGACAAGCAATAATCATTTAATGTGTACAATAGAATTGCATAAACATTAATAATAAGTAAAGCCATATACTCACCATAATTGTAGCCTTGGTTTTTTTCTGGTTCGTTTCATAGTGAAATCTGAAATGAAAATTTTTGACTAAATATATATAATAAATAGTTATATAAACAATAGAACAGTAAGAACAGTTTAGTTTTTAGACAAAAATGCAATGAAAAATCTTATTGTTGAAGGAAAAACCGATGAAAAAACGAATTACTTCTAAATCACTAAAATATAGGAAAATACCAAAGCAGTTAAACTGGTCAGGCTATATTTTCCATTTATGTTTCGTTTGAGTTTATAATTATTGTTATCAGCCATTCATCGACCCTGTGGGACCTGCAGACTCGCATACAGCCTGGATATCCAACATATCTAAAGTGGATACCCTTAATTGGGGGATAACCTGGTTAGTGTGATCTCGGCGAAACCACAATATTTGGTTTAGACTCGGTGGTCTATACCATGTGCTAAGCCCAAGACTATTCATTGCCTGTATCGATACAGGAATGAGCTATGTATTGTATATTAGAAAGCCTTTTGTAACTTTTCATGAGTAATTACTTCAAGTGTTGATTTCACTATTATATCTAAAGCCCCGGTGAATGAGTGGTTAAGTCGAATTTAGTCTAAAATGAGTTTCTCGTACTTAGGGAATTGGTTATTTTCCCAGTGAATAAGAGGCAAAGTCAGGGATCGGCTTGAAATGGAGTCATTGCTTATATTACAACTCCAAGGCCAAAAACATCGAGAATTACAAGATTACCCTCCCCTCAACGCTGTTAAGTCTCTCCGGACAAAGTTCGACTTCCACTTATTCATCTTGGCTGCAGATATTGTTAATCAAAATTAAAAAAAGACGTCTCTAATGCCGCCGTCTGAAAAAGAGATCAAAGGGATGAAGGAGACCGGAACCCATATCGGAAGAGTACGGTAGCCTAACCACTAACCACTAAGAGGGCACTAAGGGGGAGGGAATATTGTGGGGGGGGACTTGAGGACCATTGTGACCGTAATTAGCGAGGGCTAGGTGAGCAGAGGTTGATCAAAGGGTTCCAGCCCC
Source organism: Arma custos (assembly GCA_037127475.1). Classification (NCBI taxonomy): domain Eukaryota; kingdom Metazoa; phylum Arthropoda; class Insecta; order Hemiptera; family Pentatomidae; genus Arma; species Arma custos. Next base: position 23,454,168 of record CM073765.1, on the reverse strand, counting down.
GTCCGCTCTCAATGGCCGCACCTCATCGCTCTTCTAATCAATCCTCTATCTCTACCCTAGTCTACAAGCTTGTTCTTGCGGGGATAATTGTTCATATCGAAGGGATGGTGTAAATCGGGAGGGAAAGATAAAGTGTACGAAATAAGTTGTTGCTGTTGAGAGGACCATTTTAAAGTCATACAAATTAAATAAGTCGTTTTCTTTACATCCTAGTTAAAATATTGGTTGTTTTTTCAAAAAAAAAAGAAAGAATTAAACCGGTTGTGGTAGGTAAATTATTTAATCATTTATCAACATCCGTGGTGGAACCTCTATCAAACAACCCTCCAGGGGCTCACCCAGCCTTTTAAAAAGAGGGCACCCTTATTGTCTCCCGATCCCACAGGATAGTGAAATATATGATTATCCTCTTATGGATATTATATAAATCCAGGACCTACATATTAGTATTAGAGAGCCTTACTCACTTGTTATTTTCTTAGAAACATAATCTAAGCTCACCCAGCCTCTTAAAGAGTTTACCCAAAATTAGGGACCATATCTGGCGGTTGAGCTTTATCTAGGACAAATCACCTCCATGCACAATCATTGTTCGAGAAACAGTACAATATCTTACATGTACTGAAACCAAGACCCTTCAAGGTTTGTAGAGGTACAGGTTTCTAATATTTCTATCATAACGTATTTTTTTCCTAATAAGCAAGTTGTGAAAGAACTTTTATTACTTAATACGGTTTTATTTCGTCTTCAATCGCTTGTACAATTATTATTAGTCTCAATTAAACTGAATGACTGAATGACACCCGTTTAATCTTGTTCTCTACATATACAGGTTATGTATTTATGTGCAACCAACATGCTTTTAGCATCGATTTTTCAAACGAATATATTGTATTTTTTTTAATTTTATTTATTTATGACATTGGATATTTCCATCCATACAGCCAGCTATGTATTTATTTGTTTAACTGTTAAGTTAGTTGCCAACAGCACGCGGTTTTTCCCAGATGGTTACCGCCTGTTTTTCCCAGGCGGTCATCCATCCAAGTGCTAACCACGCCCGACGTTGCTTAACTTCGGTGATCTGACGGGTAATTGTATTTTTGTAAAAATATAAATTTTCAATGTACTTTTTTTTTCGTTTTAATTAAAAAAACAAACAACCTGTACCACTATAGCCAGTGAAGGGTCTGGGGTTCAGTACATGGTAGATACTGCCCCCTGTTTGGGTAGTGATTTGTTCTAGATCACGCTCAACGACAATTTTTCCCTCCTTATTATAGGTACCCACTTTATAGAAGCTGGGCGAGCCCCAGGAGGTTTCTAAATCCCACAGGATACACCCCCGGCCAATTAATTAAATTAAACTAAAAGGAACACAAAAACCATGAAAAATAATATAAAATACAAAATAACGAGCCACCTCGTTACGATTTCCATTGAGATCTCAACTAAATATATTTTTCACCCATTCACATTATTATTTTTACAATCATTTGTTTCCAGATAAATGCTACGGTTTATCGAATAATCATGAACCTCAACGCGGATTAACGTCCCCGAATTGTTGAGTCGAACACCCAATCGTCCTCCAGTTCTTGTAAGTACTTACAAGAGTTTACTCCCGGCAGTAAATTTAAATGGTACACTCCCGGGAAGTGAGCTAGTTACAAGTTGTCGGAGTTTATTCGCCGCGATTGGAAGACTAGAAGGGCTCAACCGATTTATGTCTCTGTTTTATTCATGTTCTTCCACCGTTCGCTCCATTTCCAGCCCCTCACCTTCCAAGATATTAGCAAGCTAAATTGGATGGTTCTTCTTTTGTAGGAGGGGAAGGAAGGGCAAGGAGTTGAGGATTTAGTGCGAGGTCGGGGGGATTGTAGTTATTCAGGAGGTTTGTACTTGAGGAGGAACTCCGGGTCGAAGATGCTATGCATTGTAGAGATGTTTTAAGGAAGAGTATAAGCTATACTAATGCCTCAACCCTTATTATAAAGAAATCGATAACAATATGGATGTAGGAAATAATAATACCACAATCAACAGTGTAATTGTGCATAGCTAACATTATAACAATGTGTATACAAAACAACTCTTGAAGTGCGTTGGGATTGTACTAAGGAACATCTCTGCATTTTTGATCAGGAGATGTTAGCTACGAAAAAATTGATGGAATCATTAAAAAGGTCATTTAAACATAGAAAACATACATTAGTCGGAAGTTACGCTACTGGATATTTCTTAACACAGCTATTAAATACAAGAAACTAATTATTAGCGAAATATCATATAATTAATGTTTTTAGAATATAAATGACTAAACATAAACGACATTCAGTCTCATTGAAACAGATAATTAAGATATGAGCGTGTTAATCATACTAATATTATAAATGCGAAAGTTTGTATGCTTGTCTCTCTTTCACACAAAAACTAATGAACGGATTTAGATGAAACTTTACAGTAATATAGGTTATACATCAGAATAACACATAGGCTATAGCAAGCGCGGATTTAAGGGGGGAGCGCACGGGGCACGTGCCCCCCCCCCCGACAGTTTTATAGGTACTGTGGAGAGTCCATTATAGTACATAATTAAAGGCAAATCACATGATCATAATTGTTAAAATGACAGAAAGAACATGAGTGAAACTATTTGTTTTGATATCCTACTAATATTTTAAATGGGAATGTTTGTATTTATGTTTGTTACTCATTCACGCAAAAAATACTGAACGGATTTGGATGAAACGTATTGAGTAAAATAGGTTATTCATCATAGGCTACAGCAAGAGCTGATTTATTTGGGGGCACGGGGGCATGTGCTCCCCCATTATAGTACATAATTAAAGGCAAATCAGGAACATAGCATCTTGATAATTCTAGATAGGTTCTTTGTATAGTTTAAGAAAGAGATTTAGATAATTCCACCCCAAGGGTTTCCCCTTAAATATTATAGGGGTTCAAAATTTGTATATAATCCGTCAGTTTTGAAGTGAGACATCTGAAATTTTGGATGTACGAGTAACTTATATTTTAAAAAAATAATTATTTATTTAAAATGATCCTTCACGAAACTTTATGTGGCAAAATTCCATGCGACCGAAGCCGCGGGCATAAACTAGTATTTATATAATCGATGAAAAAAATGTATTGTACAATGAATAGTCTTTCTCAACTTTATTAGAAGAATCTTGTAGCACAACTCAAGAAGGGTCTTGAGCAGTGTATATGATGGTAACTGTGCTGCGTCTTGGACGTTTGTGCAAGGTCAAGCTGAACTGCGAGCATTTTCTTCTAATTAAGATTTACTTAATACACTTTATAGTGACAGGGTGAGCCCCAGGAGAGTCTAAAGGTCACAGGAGATCCATCCTTGGCTCTTAACAGATAAAATAACTTAGCTGCCACTGGATTTGAACCCGAGATCTTCAGCAAATATACTCAGCGCTCTACTGAGCTACCTCGCTCCCTTGCAATCATTGGCTTTGAGGCAGTACAGTATCCACTACTAATGAGTACTCAGACCATGACCATTTATGGTTTTTAGTGCCACAGATTCATTTTAAATTCTAATGTACAGAATAGCCAAGTTTGCTAAGTAGGTTCAATAGATAAAATTCTGAAAATTAACTGGGAACTGCAATTAATGAGATATAATCTGAAATTCAAACTAATATAAATATGTCAACAAGCGCAGGGATATAGTTTAGCTATAGCCACCACCCCCGAAGGCGAGGAAACCGCTCTTAAACCCTTGCTCATTAAGAAGACGATCACGAGATAAGGCAAGTTAGCGGCGGTGTAGCTTATCAAAAAGTTGGCAACCCTGGGCGGAGATAAGGGGAGAAACAAGATATAGGAATCGCTGCGGAGGCGGAGATCGCTTATTAAGATAAAGGCCATTAGGGTTAGTTTAAGACGAGTCGCTAGGTGCTAATTAGGAAGGAGGAAGTGAAAAATAAACTCCAACTTGGGCCGGTCTCGGATCCGAACCACTCTTGAGTAGGCAGTTTATGAAGGTCGCTGATCCAGATAGGGAGCATCTCTGAGGGAGTATTTTCCGCTTTTGGAGGAAGCAGAGGAAATGGTAATTTGCTACTCGATTATTAAATGTCACTTATGTTATATTGATAATTTATTATATTTATAATGTTCCTGTCAATTTGGATAAGGCATTGTTATAACAAAAATTCCAAAACTACTACAAATAATAATACAGTTACTCTCTTTGGACAAAAAATTGACCACTTGGCTGCAGATATGGCTTCAAAGATCTCACAAAAGGAAATGCTTTTATTGTGGAGGTTTATGAAGTAATCAGCACATCACCCCCTCCCCCCTAATCGAATGTGACTATCAAGGGTTCGTTTTCCCAATTCCAAAGTTGATTCCAGTAAGATCCAGTTTCAACTTCCAAAAAGAAAGTGATACGAATATAATACCTAGGAAATGTGAAGTGTAATAGATACTATTATCATCATTCTTTCAGGCACACACCCGTCTATGCGGAATTTTCCGTGGATTGTGATATGTCTGAACAATACTGGCTCAAGTTCTGGTACTCGATGGCGAAATAATCACGGAAGTTGATACAAATGGGTACCTACACCAAGCAAACCTGAGTGGGAAGTCGGACTTCAGCAAAGCAATGGCATTCAAAGTATATTGGTCATGATAAAGAAGTGGAGATAGTTTGTTGAAAGGGATTTATGTTGCGAACGAATTTCGAACTACCCACCCTTGTTAGAAAGGCTGGCAACCAACAAGCAAAGGATTGCTTCGTCATGTATGCATTAAAAGAGGCATGAATGATGTTATCCTCAAGAAAAACAAAAAGAAGAGGACTATGCTGTTTTCTCCGAGCAGTTCTCGGAAGGTAAAGGAAAATCAGCCAAGCGCTATCCAAAGGATCAAAAAACAAATTATATCTACTGGCAGATTTCCAGAGCAGTGGAAGGAAGAAATAATGCCATTAATCATTAATAATAAATAATAATAACTGTTTGTGAAATAAATTTCTGCGGATTTCATTCTGAAGCAGCAATGCATTATTTATTTGTTCCTTATTATCATCAAACTATATATTGTGCTAACATATAACTATTTGGGTTGAAGTGAGGTGTGCTATCTCTGGTCTTTTTTATAATTCTTTTTTGTTGTAGACCTGAAAGCTTCAGAACATTATGATTTTGTCTTACTTTAGAACCTCTAATTGACTAATGATGATTTGATTAAGTCTGCTCAAAGAGAATTGATTGAGACAAATAGGAACAAGAGAAAGCAAACAAAGGACTGAAGCCGAGCCATTTAGACAAGCTCTTTACACTTCGCATTAAAAGCTTCACTACACATGGCATTAACGCCTCCCCCCGCTATTCGATTTGAGCCTCTGTTGTACCTAATATGTAGAAACGGGCCAATTGTCAGCAGAACAACTTATATTTATGTATATACATAATATTCTAAATGAGATTAATGGGCTTGAGTTGTTTCCAATCTTCGTATTCACAGGTTGTAATCAGCTGTTATTAATTCTCTCTTTTTTGGAAATATTTTCTATCACTATGATTGAACGAACATTGTTTAGTACGCCATCAATTTTTTTTTTTAAATGCTTTAATTTCGAAGAATAAATATAAGTCCAGAGCCGGGATTCGAACCCGGGTCTCCCATGTCTCTGCCATGGTGCTCTGCCAACTCTATTCTTGTTCTTACCTCGGCCAGACAAATCCATTCTCTTCACTGATCCTATATCCCCGTCCGTTCTCGCGATTTGCGATGTATACAAGGGGAAGAATATTCATTGAACATTACTTTAATTAGGATCTAGTTGAATTACGTCATTGTATATAATTACAATTTATTTTATTATATTATAATAATTTTTTTTTTAATTTTCAATGAAATTGACAACAGTAATGTACTAATGCAACAAGTAAATAGGGCGGATGGTACATATTGACATGAATAAAGACCAGTAGAGAAACTACCCAATGGTAGTACTCAAATAAAAAGTTCAACTTAGACGGTCACGAGGCCATCTTCTTTTCAGACGCCTCGGAGGATTATCAGGAATTGAAGAGGTTGCTAGGTTTGAAACGTTTGAGTGGAAATAAAGTTGGCCATGAAAAGATTGATATCTGATTCTGGCCAAATCAGCAACAAATTAACGACATTAATGTCATTATGGATTACTTTATTCCTAACAAAGTAAGGAGCATTGAGGATTTTATGAAGGATTTTGGATTGTAAGGATTGAATACGAGAAGAATTCGATTGCTTAGTGGAGCCTCAAAGCTCTACTCCGTAAGTCCAGATGGGTCTATTGATTGTCATGTACGTTTATGAGTCTTTTGTAATTAATTGGGAGCTTAGGGCGTTTGTCTAGTAAATAATAACTTTTTTGAAAATGATTCTTAAGTCGAAAAGGGAATTTTCAAATTTTATTTCATAACAAAATCCTGACTTTTTTGGTTCCGGGATTGGGAAAATGTGTAGAAAAGGAGGTTAATATTTTGAATTAAAATCTTCTGATTTCATAATGTTGTTTTACTTTTGAAAACGGACATATCGTTTGAAACGACCAAATAGCAAATAGACACATCATTGACGTTCAATAAACCTCTTGATTTTATTATTATTATTTTTTTTAATGGTTGTTTTGACGTGGAATGACACTTTATGTCAATAAATGCTGGTGAAAATAGAGCTTTGGAACGGGATAATTCCCTTCAGGGCAGAAGAAGGGTATTAAACGAGATCATTAGCAGTGCATACACATTGTGCTAAATCGTCGACGAGAACATAAAAAGGGGAAATAATGGCCATTTTCCCGAGAATCTGGCGTTTTAAATATGATTTCCGTGTCATTTAATCTTAGAAGAGCGCTCAACAATGGCGGGTTATGAATTTTAATGCCTTCTAGGAGCTAATGGTTCCTCATTTCACAGCCACCTCCAATCCTTCACTTTATTACATTCTGAAAGTGAATTTCCCTGCAAAGTTCTGGAAGAAGATGGAGAGAGAGTGAGGAAAGAGGAAGGGAGGTAAAGAGAGAGAGGGGGGAGGGGGTTTAACGCTTTACATAAATTAGAATAAGTTCCTCGGCTACTGGACTAATAATTTGTGCGGACACAATAGAGAGAAAACAAATAATTTATCCGAGAGAGGGAGAGAAAGAAAAAGGGAGGAATAAGAAGAAGAAGAAAAAAGAAAGAGAGAGAGAGAGACGGAGTGGGGGAGAGAGAGAGAGAGAGAGAGAGAGAGAGAGAGAGAGAGAGAGAGAGAGAGAGAGAGAGAGAGAGAGAGAGAGAGAGAGAGAGAGAGAGAGGGGGGGGGGAGAGGGGGAGAGAGGGAGAGGGAGAGAGAGAGAGAGAGAGAGAGAGAGAGAGAGAGAGAGAGAGAGAGAGAGAGAGAGAGAGAGAGAGAGAGAGAGAGAGATTTGAATACTGTTTAAAATGTATGTGAGGCGCTTAGGAATCTCTCCTTTGTACTACGTTGTTGGTACCGGCTTCAAACGCATCTCTCCTGTCAGCTCTTTACACCATTGCTCTGCACCTCTCGTTCTGGCTTTTATCTCCTCTGGACCTCAACAACAGTTAGATAAATATATCGAAACACAAAGAAGATTCTGAGAAACAATAGATAGGAATCGATGAACTTAATTTATTCAAAGAGGAAAATAAGGATTAAGTAATGAGATGAAATTGGTAAAGAGCGAAAGTTCGACTTCTCAATTTCAAATAAAACCGTTTGAGAGCTTATTTTGCCAATAGTAATAAACATCGGAAAAATTAATGGGAATATTGTTAAGTTATTGGTTTCCTTGTTTATTCATTTAACGTCAATACAAACATATATCATCATCTATAGTTCGAAACATTACTTGAATGGTTTATTTCTTGATGAAATTGATTTTTTCATACTAAAACATATCGAAGTGAAAACTTCTTTAGCCGTGTTTGGCGACTTTTGGTTGGGGAAATCTATTGAGCTCGCGACTCCGACATGCTCGAGATTGGCGACGCCTAGCAGCCTGTGTATGATTTATGTTTTTTTAAAAATCAACTTTAGTTTAATTATTATTCCATTGATATAAGAATAATTATATTAAACTAAAAGGTTGTTTAATAGTTGTACAATTGATACTAATAATAACTTAAAACATAAATAACTAGTTAAACTTTTGGTTTTTACTAAAATATTTTAATGGTTACAGTTAAAAGTTTTGTTTTATGAAATTATTCAAAGTACAAATGATCTATTGTTTGTCTTAACGATGACCATAATGCTAAACATGAAAATAATGTTCATTAAAATTTATGTAAATATAAATAAAAATTATAAATAATACTACTGTATACTAATTATTATTTTGAGATCGCCTATAGTCTGGTGGTACCAGGATCACGGGTTAGTAGCCTGGCAGGTGGCCTTAGGATTTCTTAAAGGGAGTAAAAAAACATTAGTTATGCCGTCCTTCGGAAGGTGCGTAAAATGGGGGTCCCGAGCCTGTACGATGTCAGGCACTCGTTAAAAACCCTATCCTAATTAAACCTGGATAGGCAAAATTTATAGCTATCACTGTAGCATCGTCCGATTAGCCATAGCAGCGGAATATTATTGAAACAAATAATTATTTCAATTAAATTATTAATATTTTGTATTGAGCTTGCGCAGAAAATTAATTTGATTTGATTAATAAATAAACTACTTGAAAAGGTATATAATATTGTTCAGAGTATAAATATATGTGAAAACCAGAGACAAATGCTAACAATTTAAATTTAAATTTATGTAATGGATTTATAAATTAAAAAAGGAACACATTTTTCACTTCAGTCGGTATTCCTCTTGTCTGTCTATTTAATTTTTTTTTTTATTACAGAGCTCTTATTGCGGATTATTTTTCAATATATACAGGAAATAAAAAAAGGTTAAAATGTATAACTATTAAAGAAGAACTCTGTATTCAAGGAAGGACCTGAATGAGGCGCTATTGCCGTGAACCTCCACACGGCGGTGGTAGTCAGGTCAGGTACTCTGGTACCACCGCGCCATCAATTACAAGAACAACCGGAGTACCTCGGCGATAAGAGAGGATGTGAGCCGCTCCGTGAGAACCAGATCGCTTATCTTCACTTCTACTCCTCGGGCCACTCTCGGATCCGGGCTACTTTGGAAAATTCTTCCGTCTCTAATGGCGCTCGAGTCTGTAGGGTGATGGTTTTGTATAATCCACACGAAGAGAGGTTTCTGGAGTGAAATCTGTGGGAGAGATGCCTTACCCACGATAGCCTAATGCAACTTGATTCGACAGTTTTCGAGGATACGGAAAATAAATAAGGGCAAAGCATACCCATTTTAATCTCAATAAAAATTCCTTACTTTTTACAATGACGAATGGTGTCAAAACTGGAAAATAAAAATATCCCTCAAATCTCGCCAAGTCACCTTCATGCTTCATCGGGAACCTATGACTTTTAGTCCTCCAGTATCCTTTAATAATTTACCACTGACTCCAGTAAAACAAATGCGTTAGGAATATTTAGGAATATACCTTGAGAAATATTTAACCTGGGATCCTCATGCGAGCACTCATGCGAATAAAACACTCCTTCAACAATTACTACAGAATGCTCTAAGTTCCCAATTAATTATAAAAGACCCATATACATGGCTGTTATAAGACCTATTCGGACTTTGGAGTAGAGCTTTGGGGCCCCACTTAGCCATCGAATTCCTCTCGTATCCAATCCTCACAATCCAAGATTCTTTGTAAAATCCTCAATGCTCGTTAGTTTGTTACGACTAAAGTCATCCATGACGACATCAATGTCCCATATGTGGCTGATTTGGCACGAACTCGTTACCAATCCTTTCATGATAAACTTTATACTCATTCAAACCCACTGTATTCAAACCTCTTTCAATTCCTGATAATCCTCCGAGGCGTCTGGACTAACTTGTATTCTTATGATACAATTGTAAATTTCAAGAAATATTTTTTTTTTTTTTTCACAAATGTGAATAGGTACATCGATATAAGAACAAACCTAACTGTTCATCATAATGGCGTTAAAGTCATAACAGAAACCGAACAAGGTTTTGCTGACTTATATATTATGAACATTTTTCCTTTCAACTTAGATAAGAAAACCTTGGAATGCAGCGTATTTTGTCGAGAGTGTAATATCCATTTCCTAAGTATTTGCGATTCCGAAGTATTATTAGACCATAAAGTATTAAAAATATTTTATTGAGTCAATAAAATGCGGTCGATTAAAGATAAGAAACATATTTGTAACTTAGATGTCATGATACTAAATATTTCTTAAAAGAAATATTGAATACCAGAAAGTAATTATAAAGAGTCGATTAATTTATATTCTCAGAATATGATTAAACGGTTGCCGGACGTCATTCAGTCATTCAGGCTCATTGAAACAGTTAATTGTGACGTCTGCGTAATAATAATAATGTAATCGATTGAAGAAAAAAAATAAAACAGTATTATATTATTAAAGGACTTTCTCAACATGTTTATCTGAATAATAATAGAAGAGACCCAAACAACTCTTCAGGGTTAAGTACATGATAGAGACTGTATTGTTTCTAGGACACAAGTTGTGTACAGAAGTAATATGTCTGAAAACACGTTCAACCCCCAGGTTTTCCCCTAATTAAGGGTATCCAAATAGAGCCTAGGAGTGCCTCAGGAGGATCTGTCGATCTCACGGTCTCCATCCGTAAGAAATAGAAACATATCATGTAAATTCTAGAAAAAATGGGTGTGTAAAATCTCGTAAAAAAAATATATAATTTAATCTCCCAAAATATATTTTTATTATAATAACACTCAAATACTAACTCATAGGACATGGATTGAAATTATTATCGACTGTAGCTGATAATTATTTATAATGAGGTTCACTCAGTCAGTAAAATAAGGGTACCCTTATATGATGGAATAACCATGTCGGTAAAACGTGACATAGATCGAATCACTTCTCTGAACAACCGTTGAAGCGAACGGCTCATATTAAATACTTCACTATGCTTTATTTAAAAAAAAAAATTTACTTTCTTTTACACAAATAAAAGGTTTGCATATATGAAAAATAGTAGCAAATCTCCAGGATAAGATAATTGAGAGGATTTATTTAGATAATTTAGGATTTATCTATTTATAGCATTTATTTTACATTCAATAAAATTCATTTTAAATAAAACTATATTGATAAAGATAAACTATATTTAAAGTCCGAACTTTAAATTACAACAATTGTGCAAAATTCCTGATTACTAATAACATATTACTCGTATATAGATTTTTTTTAGATTAATTTATTGATATTTGCAACTGTAATAATATTACATCAAGTAAATTTGCTGATATGAACAAATGACATAAAACAAAAAACACTTGTGGAGAAACTACCCATCGGTAGCACTCCAATAAAGTTCTATAGTAGAAGGCCTCGAGGCCATCTTCTTTCCAGACGCCTCGGTTATCAGGAATTGTATGGGATGCAAGTTGAGAGACTAGCGGATTCAAGGGTGTATGGAGCTTGTCATGGAAGGATAGGTATCTAGTTTGGGCCAAATCAGCAATATATGGGATATTAAGATCGTGATGGATGAGTTTGTTTGTGACATAATAAGGAGCATTGAGGATGTTACGAAGGATTTTGGATTGTATACAAGATGAATTGGATGGTTTAGTAGAGCCCCAAAGCTCAACTCTGTATGATAGACTTTGAATTAAGGAATTTATTTATTATTTAAAACTAAATTGCCATAACGCGAACACGAATTTAGCATTTAATCAAAAAGTGAAATGAAAAATTAGAACTAACCTGAAATAACACGAATATAAAAAAAATCCAAACAAATAAAAAATTTAACTGGATAAAATAAATTAGTAGAATATAATAAAAATGACAACAAAATAAAATAAAAATGACATAGGCGGAAAATAGGCAATATAAATTGTAAACGTAAAACGGAATTTGTAGGTATAAAAGACATACATAAAATTTTTATTGATAAGATAAAGTTAATTACTAATATACAATAAAATGTAAATAAAATAAAAATTTTATGCCACCAAGAGAATATGCGGATAAAGTAAAACGTATTTAATTTGTAGGTATAGAACGGTTATTTTATATAAGATAAAAAAAATGCATACGAATATATAATTTTTTAATAGTTTTAATTAATATAGATATAGTTTTTTTATTGTTATATAGTAAATGGAATACCGGAATTACCTCATGACCCAGTTGAGTGTTGGGATCAATAAAGATGGTGTTGCTGACCACGAGTGAGAGCTCTACAATACTTCCTATATACCTACAAATAACTATAATAACAGCTATAATAATATATATAATGTTGTATCGAAAATATTTATTATATAATAATACAAAATAAAGGTAAGAACGAAAAAAAAAATCCAAATTAAGCCAGAGTGATCCTTAGACGGTCAGAACTAAGAATATATATCTGTATTTTTTTATATTTATTATATTTTAATAATATAATTTAGGACTTGATATTTTATAGATTTAAAATTTATACAATATATTTCCTTCGTGATATAGGCTTATGTAGTATATATTTTTCATTTTTATGTTTTACTTTTATCCAATTATTTTTTTATTGGATTATTTTTATTCTAATTATTTCATATTAGTTCTATTCAAACCTGTGTTGAGATATTTTATTTTTAAATAATAAACAAATTTCATAAATACAAACTCTATATAAAACGGTTGTTAATTACAAAGAAATTCAAGTTTCATTAAATCCGACTGTAGCAGATAAATTATTTTATCTGTTTACAATGGTTGTTGAACGCAGTGGGATCTGACGACCCTGTGGCTAACCCAGCCTCTGTAAAACCCTCAATCGGGGAAAAAACTTAGGATAATCTCGGACAAATCACTTCCCTAACAATCGTCCTAGTGCAGTCTCTAACATGTACTGAACCCTCATCATGGGCTGTAGTGGTAAAGTATTTTTAAAATATAATTATGTTATACCATAGGTAAATAGCATATTTATATATAGTCAATTTATGTATCGAATTAATATTTATAAGCATCGAACTGAAAATATACTTTGAGTCCGCTAGAAATTTGAGGAAGAATCACAAACGTATTTATAGTTGGGCATCTGGTTTAACGGAATCACTGTATCTACGAGCTATTAACGGATGACAAGCAAGACAACATTAGTAAAATAATAATATGAATAAAGGTTTTACATATAGTATAGTATATGCGTATATACACACATAGGTATATTATGCTCAATATACGCCGGTATTATTATCTCACCAGGTGTGTTCTCACCTGTCCAACAGTTAGAGTAAGATGCGGGACAGCTGTCCTAATATTTGAATAACTGACGTTTCATGCATCTCAATAAAGTGTATATGTAATTAAAGTTGATAAGCTAAAGCTAATAAAAAATGTTTAATTTAAATTAGTTAAATTATAATAATTTAACCGACAATAGGATGCAATGGAAAATAATGGAAATTGATTAAACAGTCAACGGTTCGTTAGGGACATTAGGGATTCATAAAAATAAAATAAAAGGCACGCCATATGGATCAAATCCAGTACATCTCACATCAACAGTCAAAAGAGACTTTTCAATGAAAGATAAAAACGCTTCATGACGTCCAATGAATTACTCAAATATAACGAAATCAAATATCTTTTAATTTTAACTCCATTTATAAAAGTCGATTACTTTTAAACAATCAAATATTTCGGTATTATGATTAATAGATAGATTAATATTTTAAAAATACGACGATAGTAGAATTAATAATATACGCTAATTTATGATATGCACATTATGGTTATGAAGTATTCCTAAGTATTAAAAATCTATCATGTGAATTACCTTAGCCTGAAGTAGATTAATGAGATTTTCGACCTAATAGTTGAGTTAAGAGATGCTATTTGTTTCTTCAGCTAACCGCACATTTGTGCTAAGACATGATCAATGGTAGAGAATGGAACGTTGCGGAAACCGGAATAATACATCAGAAATTTCAATCTATTTTTACGAGTATTACTGTAATAAATAACAATGTAATGTTCTGAACATTCATTACAATTATTTTTAAATATGTACAGTCATAAATAGGAGAGAGATAGGTGTGTAAAGCGCCGAGTTTCTATACTTATGGTCCCGGGTTCAAATCAAGCTGTGGTAGACAAATATTTTAATGAATCAACAGACCGAGATGGACCCTAAGGGACCTACGTACCATCCCTATAAAGAGGGTACCCTTAATAGAGGGAAACACTTGACGTTTTAGGACCAACGTGTGATCCTGGCTAATTCACCAGAACAAACGTTGGTTTAGAAACAATTCAGTCTCTACCATGTACTGAATCCTTTTTAACCCTTTTCGAAACCCTTTTTGGGTTGTAGTATTACACTTACAAGTCATAAGTATTACATACTTTAAATTAGGTAGATCAGAATGAACATCCTTACAAATTAGTTAAGAGATAAAATTAAGTTTTTTAACCATTTTAATGGAGCTTAAATATATTCACGAATTATAACGAACAGACCATTCACCATTAAGATTCGAGAAATCTTGTATCCGTAAAAATTATTGTTTTCTGTCTGTCGGCAATGGGAGGAATAATTCATGTCTCCAACGGTCACCTGTGGTCTGGTGGTTAGCCTAACCAACTACTAAGCCAAAGATCGCGGGTTCGTAGCCCAGCAGGTGGCCATAGTATTTTTTTAAGGGAGTAAGAAATCTTTAGGTACGCCGTCCTTCGGAAGGGACTTTAAACGGGGGTCCCGAGCCTTTACGATGTCAGGTACTCGTTAAAAATCCCTATCCCAATTAAACCTGAATAGGCAAAATTTATTGCATCGTCCGATTATCCATAGCAGCATAAAGTGACGTTAAATGAACAAACAAACAAACAATAATTCATGTCTCCTTTCTATCCAGAGGTGTTACATTTACATCTTCGTTCCGCAGGGATATTGACATAATACAATAAAATCTAATAAAAAAACAACCTGTGAATCGGAAGGAACCTTTACCCTAACACGACAACGTTCACCTTACCTTCATCACAAAATCCTGAATTTTTCAGTTCTGGCACTTTTTGAAATCATTGAAAATTTCATAACAGTTTGGGAAAATTAACAGAAAATGAGGGTATTTAATTTTTTATTCATTTAAACACCCATCCTTGCCTTATGGCAGGCAATACGGGTTTTAACCATATTAATTATCACACAGTAATTATATTGTCTTTAATCTTCTCATTCTAAGTCATTTTCAAAGTTTTTCACTATTGCTCCTACGTTCGGCCATTTTCATGAATTCATCTTCCGAGATTGAAAATTGTTGTTCCCGTTTCCACTCTCCACTCGTACACAAACTCTTTGAAGTTAGGTTATTATCATTACGTTATTATATATCATTATCACATACATAAAGTAATGTCCTTCTCGCAGTCATAAAGGTTCGCCCGAAAGCCTCGATGCCCTGTGAATTGTGAAACCAGTTCAGGAGAATCTATTTTGCAGAAAATGAGGACAAATATTTTGAATAATAGTGGCTTGATATCCAAAAGTTGCCTTATGATATCTTTGAAAGCGGACATTTCATCCGAAACGATCCATTAATCACTCCATTTCGTATATAAATCCATCATCAAAATATTTAGCTATGAATCGGTCAGCCCATGTATCCTTTGAATGTTAGTCGGAATAGTATAGGATGCACGGGATGAGATGCAAGGTTGGGAGTGCATCCCGATCCAGAACAGGTTTTCGCAGCCGCGGGACATTCACAATGAAAGCTGTAACATGGGCTCTCTGTTCACTCCCGTTCTGTACCCTACTGACTTCCAAATACTAGTTCCAATTACCACATTTACTTAATTAAACAGGCAATAAATTATGATTAACATGCGCCATAAAAAAAAAGTCTTCATCGTGAAGACGCCGACGGAAGATCTAAATCCTCAACTTGTAAGAAACACCTTTTCAGGACCACGGATTTAAATAGTGATGTTTCGCTAATTAACCAAGGATCGCTAAGTTAACGTTTGTTCTTTGTTTATTTATTTCACTTAATTTCATGGAGCTACGGCTAATCGGACAACAGTAGAAGTCCTAAATTTTGCCTATGCAGCTATAGTTAGGATTGGGATCTTTAGCGAAGCCATGGACCAGGGTCGCCATTTTATGTTCTTACTGAAGTATGACGTAACCAAGGATTAGCACTGAAGCTTGTAAAGCTAACCACTACACCACGGGTGATCTCAATGAGGTGAAATATGGTGAGTCATAATGAGATTAAGTCCAACTAGAACATCGTGTTGGACTTTACAATTTCTGCAGTTCTTATAAGTCCATACTTTTCCAGAGTTGTAGAGTCAAACGTATTGTAAACATAAACCTATTTGTAGATAAATTATTTAATCTGTAAACATGGACACTGAAAGATCTGCAGACCTCCCTGAGGCTCACCCAGTCTCCATAAAAATGATAATCCTCAATCTGGAGTAAAAACTGCTAGGCTTAGATGCAATGGTATCTTTTTGATGCACTGATCCCTTCAAGTTTTTTATTTTTTTTACAAACCAATCTCACTACTGACTCCGAAAATTTAAAATATGAATCTGAGGCAAGGCTGGACATTTTTTGATTAATACATCAGAATAATAATCTTCTTTACAAATAATCCTTCAGAACTCTTGAAACGCTTTTACCCGTATATTATGATCAATGTTTTTTTTTCGTTATCCTGGAAGGCACTAAATAATATTGTCCATAACGTAGGCACCCATATACAGAAAAATCTGTTGAAAAAATGTTTCAACAGTATTCCGGAACCTGTTTGGATATTAATATTAAATAATAATTGACAAACTCAAAGAAATTCCAAAATTAGCAATTTTTTCATGGGTTCAATTTTTTATAATAAGATTGATTTTTAAATATATTTTTTTCAATGTCACTTTATAAGCCCCTAAAAGCGGTATCAAAATAAATAAAAACTGGCAAAGAACATCTAAGATATTAAGATTCCTTTTGCAGGATAAAAATTGTATACATTATTGCTTTTATGAATCAATCGGAAATACCTTTCAAAGGATTTCTCGACGAAAACTTGACATTTCACGAATGGAATGCTAATATGGAAAATATCTTTAAAAATCGGGTCTTCTTGGACTAAAATCAAATTGAGGTTCTTTACATTTCTTTGGCCACTTTTCAAGAATATTCCGTTTCCTTTTATTTGCCCATTTCAAAAGAAATGTTCAGAAATAACTCTTTCAGAGATCCCTGTTTATCGTATTTCCTCTAGGTTATTCCCGGTTTCTTTACCGCATATTTATACACCATGCGGGAGAGTATCGTCTAGAATGCAAAACATGTGGTGAGAGGAATTTGATAAATAAGTCACATAAACTCTTTACATTTGCGAAGGCCATAAATAAAAAAAAAAAAATGAAAATAAGAAATTTCTAAAGGAAACAGGAAACCGGAGTGAAGAGAACGCGAACGGGAGATCTTAACATATCGCATGCGAAGAAGTGGAAGAATAATTCATCATTATGTATAGTGCTTACACATCAATAATTATTAAATTCCCTGATATTTAAACAAAAGGTAGAAAGCTATGCGGATGGTATACTACTGTGATAAAAAAGTAAAGTGAATTTGTTTATAAAATGTAAAGTCTTTATTTATTCTTCCAAATCAATTTCATCCCCTTCAAAGTAATCCCCGTCCGATAAAACACACTTTTTCCAAAGCTTTTTCTAGTCCTCGAAACAGCTAAAAATAGTCTTTTTTCGGTATAGCCTTCAAGACCTTCTTCGATTCGGTTTTTATTTCCTATTGAGGACACGATTTCGTGTCAAAACGACACCCCCGCATTGGCCTTTTGAGTTTGCTGAAAAGCCAGAAGTCGCATGGAGCCAAATCAGGCGAATACGGTGGTTGCGGAACGGTATGAATCGATTTTTTGGCAAAAAAAGTCGCGAAGAACCAATGCAATGTGAACCGGTTGCATTATCGTGATGAAGGAACCAAGAGTTGTTCGCCCATAATTCCGGCCGTTTCAGACGAACAGCTTCAAGCAAACGACGCATAAGGCTCTAACATAACTATAACCTAGGGGAAAAAAAATTACCTGCCTTCCTAATGCCAGGGAGTTTTAAATGACAATTTCACCTTACTTTTTGATCACAGTAGTATGTACATTTCGTTATAAAAGCCACTGGACAAGATTTAAAAGAAAAAAAAATTGGACAAGTTTGACTTAATTATAAATATAATTTACCACCACAGGCCAAGTGTCTTAGGTTCAGTACATAGTGTAGTAAGGAGGTGATTGGTCCTAGATCACACTCAACCGCCATGTTTTTATAGAGGCTGGGTGAGCCACAGGAGGGTTCTAGACCCATTAGAATCCATCTCCTCTAAAATATTAAATAAATGTCTCAAACGGGGTTTGAACCCAAGACCTTCGCCACTGCCTTTTTTTAAGTTTTTTTTATTTTATATTTTTTAAACATAAAACTAAATCTAATTATTACATCGTTTTCCTGAATGCATGAGTGTTATATATGTAGTTAAAAATTTTGTTGTTGATTTCGTCTAGGTTTCAGTTCAAAAGAAGCAGACTCATGTAAATGAAGTGTATTTTCATAGTTAACATAACCATCTAATTTTTCTCCGTAAGTATAGCTTTGAATAACATTGTGCTGTTATATATTTAATGCAAAACACTCAATAACTCAAAACAACTCTAAGAGGGTACTCATATTTTAATAGGCTTGCTAGGGGGATAAAAAATAAGTACTAAACTTAACTTCAAATATTTTTTTTAGCGCTTTAACCCTTAAAAATGTTGTTGTAATTATTTATTGTTCTTAAAGTGTGAATATTTAAATTTCAAACCGCGAATGCCTGGTTATATTTGTTAACACCCACTCAGACCACATAGCTGCAGAGCCGCGTGCAATATTGACATTTCATACGCCGACATGGCGTTGTTTGAGCGTGCCAAAGCTTGTAGGGTTTCAAGCGTTGCATTGAAGGAATTTCACAGGATAGGGTTACTTAACTTATCGTGTTTCAGCGAGCCTGTGGAATGGGACGAAGCACTGACGCTCCACTAGAATCGGAACGATGTTAAAAAATAAGTCCTACAGCCATATTGTGACAGCCAGTATCCACGCACTATTATCCGCCATTGTTTATAAGAAAGAATGAAAATTGTTCTTTTTGGAAAAATTTAGAATACACCACATATTCGCAAGACTTATCGATGTATCTTAACATACATTGCCTAATAGTATATAAATAAATATATTAAACATAATAAAAATATCTAATACAAATAACTCCACTTACTATCTTCTCTCATTTTTCTTTATACTGTTTTTTATTTTATTAAAAAAATATATTTATTAATCCTTTCTATTTTTATTTTAAATCCATATTATTTTTATTTCATCTTCTAACCTGATTTCTACTAGTACTATTTCAGATTACTTGTGTATTAGCCGGTCTGCAGGGACTATTATCTGATTTTTTATAACCTGATCACTGATATTGATACTAATAACACTAACCATCTTATTCATATAAATGGAAATTTAAATACACAAAATGTAATTATAAAATTCTAGACCCCTCAAGCCACGTTCCTCTTCTTATATATATTCACATAATTTCATCTTTTCAATCATTTCGAACTTCTGGAAGTATTTCATAGCTTCTTCATTTAAAAAATGGCTATTCCAAAAGTGTTATTCTGTTCATTTTAAATAGCCAATAACAAAAGAAATGAGACAAAAACACAAAATTAAAGTTAATAAATAAGAGAGAAATTTAAATAAACAATAAAATAAATAAACAAAATTAACAAGACAAAAATATTAATTGAACGACGCAGACTCAAATGAGACGAGTTAAAAGAAAAGGTTACACGAGATAAGGAAGTAGGATGGATACCAGCAAAGTCACAAGTACCCTACATACGCTGGATGATATCAACTTTTTGTGGTTTTGCATTGGTACTAATTTTGTTATAACTGTTTTGGATCTAATCTGCAACATGTGAAACATAAATATCACTTTAGTTGTAGCATAATAAATGTGTTAAGTTTTCCTGGAAGGTTTGGAATCTGTAAACTTAACGATTTCCTGGAGCCCCAAAGTACAACTTAATATAAAGTAATCATTATATATACAAATATATTTATATGGATATAAATCTGAATGTGGATCAGAGTGGCACAGTGGTAGAGTCACCGGGCCGAATTTACCGGGTTCAAATCTGGCAGTATTTAGACAGTGAGAACCTAAACTAGGTGGAAAATTTAGGCAGTGGACAAACCACTTTCCCTGCACAACTGTTGTCCAAAAAAACAGTAAAGAATGTACTAAGTACTGAACCCAGAACCCTTCATGTGTTGTAAGGATTGTGTTTTTTTTCTTAATTGAAGAATATTCTACCAAAACTATATTACGTTTTATGTTATATGCATGATTCTGAATTTTTTTTTGGCGACTTCATATTCTAACGAGCAACTCACCCCAGCTTTCCTCGGATAACAAGGCATATTATATACTACACAAGTTGTCTGTGCAATGTATTTTTTTGTATCACATACCGGCCGGTTAGGCTTCTTTGGGAGTCTTGATTTTCTTTCTTCCCATCACAGCTGATGTACTTTATTATATCAAATTATAAAAATAAAAACAAAACCAAATATTTTATACACGAATTTATTATCTTTCACGCTAGATAATTGCACGGGATTAGGCAGCGTCTTCGGTGAAACCCATCGATATTCCAACCCATTTACACAAAATCTCGACAAAGTATATACCTAAACCTTCCTGGTGAATCACTCTATCTATTGGCGATAACCGCATGAAAATCCGTGCAGTTATTGAGTTTACCACGAACAAACGTGGCCGAGGATTTCATAGAGGCTGAGTGAGCCCCACGACCAAAGGGCTCATTAACTGTTAGTAGATTAAATAATTTATCAGTTGAATCTGAATTCAAAACCGGGATCTTAAGTTATGTAAACCAGCGCCCTATGTAGAGTTACCGAACTCCTATTTATAAAAAACATTTAATTTGACTCCAATGAAGCTTGCTAGATAATGTTTTTTTTTTTAAAACTAGTAGTCTGTAGTAAGAACAAACTCGTTTAACAGCAATAAATACGTAATAACTTGTTATAACAACAGCTGAAGACAATTCCAAGCGGGGGACAATCGATCAGTCGAACCCATCGATGCAGACTACGACAAATTAAAAAATAAATACAAGGCCATAACTCATTTAAAATCTGAATCCGGTCCAGAAAAAAAAAATCTCTGCTACTTAACAACCCACTTTGCTTAAAAATAGAACCTGGCAGGCTGCATTTGTGAATGAATTTCTATTTTAAACTGACTTCCTATACAGCCGGTTCAGGAAAAATCACATTAATTTAAATCCTTTAAACTTCCATACCAAATATCAAATAATTATTTAAACGAATAATAGCCACGATTTCTAGAAACGGAGAGTCTGAATAAAGAAAAATGGTAATTATTCCGCAGGTTGTCGCTTCGAGTTGAGTCAAAAGTTTTAAGTTTTCTTTCGTTTCCTATTAAATATTTTCCATAAATACAAGTAATTATGAGCTTTACTATGGAATAGATTTATTATATTATAGATTTATGCAATGCAAATATGGGAAATGTGTATACTTCGGTAATCATTTCATCTAGAAATGAACGTTTCAGCAAATACACATTATCATTCGGAATTTTAGTTGAAACTTTTATTTCTTGATGAAATGATTACCAAAATTTATTCATTACAACCTGTTTTCCATACTAAAGTACAAGATAATTTTTTTTTGAAAATATTAAAAAATAAAATAAGCAGTTTGTTCATTTAACGTCACTTTATGCTGCTATGGCTAATCGGACGACGCTACAGTGGGAGCTCTAAATTTTGCCTATCCAGGTTTAATTAGGATAGGGATTTTTAACGAGTACCCGACATCGTACAGGCTCGGGACCCCCGTTTAACGTCTCTTCCGAAGGACGGCGTAACTAAGGATTTTTTACTCCCTTAAAAAAATCCTGGGGCCACAAATAAGCAGTTAAAACTTGTAACTCAACTTGAAGCGACAACCGTCGGAACAGATACTAGAAAAATAGTAGATAAAAATCCTTGTAAATAAAAATATTGTGTATATGTGGTTTTCGTATCAAGAGTTGCTTTTTCAGCATTCATATACATCAAAAAGAAAAAGACTTTAGGATGTGGAATCTCGCGTCAGCTTGAAATGAAAAAAAAAAAAGATAATCTGCCTTTCAGCATAAACAACTCCATCCGTCTGGTTTAATTTTTATTTACAGTTCATCATGAATGAAGTCAACGCTTATTCATATATTTTTATTATATATATATTTGAAGAAAAATTGTTTTATCAGGAGAGGAGAACTCGGGGTTAATATAACATACAAAAGGGGATAAACAAACACGAAATGTTTGGTTAACACTGTTTTAACATATAACAGATTGGATGGTTACAAACATTTATTTTCCCGTGTTGTTTTAATTGAACAGATCATTTATTTGCTGTACTTCC
Organism: Arma custos; assembly: GCA_037127475.1. Lineage (NCBI taxonomy): Eukaryota > Metazoa > Arthropoda > Insecta > Hemiptera > Pentatomidae > Arma > Arma custos. The sequence continues at coordinate 23,431,477 of CM073765.1, read as the reverse complement.
TGTGTATGTGATTAATGGAACACCGTTATAAATATAAAGTTTAAATTCATGTTAGGTTAAAATTGAGGGAATAATTAGTTATAATATTTTTTCATTTTTATTTAAATTCACAATTAAAGTAATTGGAGTCATTATATCGACAGCGCCGGTGAATAAGTGGTTAAGTCGGATTTTTTCCAGAGAGAATATAAACAATATATAATATAAACAATAACTCCTTTTCAAGCCAATGCCTACTAGGGGATGCCGGACACAGGCCATTACTTTTGTGGGCAGGACACCCACTGTATTCCAAGCGGAAATATGGGCAATACTTGCAGGTGCCTTCGCAACGAAGGATACAATCAACAAACTAGCCAAGAGGAAGATAAAATCGCGTTGGGCTAGAGCCGAGATAAGGAACACTAAACTTTTTATAAAGGATCTCAACGATAATTTTTCTGAGAAAATCAAGAAAAAAGCCGCTCACATGCCGAGAACCGACCTCAAAATGAGTATGAAGCCATCTCTGGGCACTGTAAACTCAGGAAACATAAGCATCGCTTGGGCATTGAACAAGAACCTCGGTGCAGATGGTGCACAGAGGACGAAACCTCCTAACACATTCTCTTTGAATGTGTACTAAGTGGAAAGAGGAAATTCAACCTGGAGGACACAAGGAACTTCAAGAACTGAGATTTAAAGACTATATAAAATTTCTCAGAAGTCTAGACCTAGGACAGGGATTTTTTAGGACTCGAGCACAATGGGCCTCTTTAGGCCTAAGTGCATGGTAAAAAATATGAATCATACACAATACCTTACTTAGCCCCTTATTCACTAAGAAAATTACTCGATTCCGCTTACTTAAGTACAAGAAACTCATTTTCGAGAAAATTAGACTTGACCTATAATAAAAATAAATAAAAAATATTTTATTTGAAAAGAAAAGATATGATCAGGACCGGGACTCGAACATCAGTGAAAGAAGAGATATGACTGACCGAGAAGCGAGCCAGGATAGCCGAGGTGGTTAAGGCGCCACCACGGAGAATTGGGAGACCCGGTCCTGGTCATATCTTTTCTTTTCAAATAAAATATTAAAAAAATTATAACATATAACAATAAAATGAATTATAAAAAAAATATATTTGATGAAGTCTGGATTCATAACCCGCTGCTGGCAAGACTTTTATTTAATCTGTTAGAGGCCGGAGATGGATCTTTAGGAATTGAATTGATGGAATTTAGTGCCCTACTGGGGCTCACTCAGCCTCTGTAAAGTGGATACTCAAAATAAGGGGAGGGATCTGGCGGTTTCTTTTTTTTAATTTCTTTATTTTTTATAAAGTTTAATTGGATTTTAAGTATTTTGGGTTTTTATTATATTTTTGCTAACTAATTATTTACATTCAATAAATTTGAGTTTCAGTTCAAGTTAATTTGAAGTTGTCTTTATCCATGCCACTATGTATCCTTATTGCCATTTACATATTGGATTGCTATAATACAGTAGTAAATTTCAATGAATCAATTTAAAAAACCAATAATAATATTTTTAAATATATGATCTAATTTTTTTCCACGCAGTTCTTTCTCATCTGTAAAATAAAATTATTAATATAAAAATAGGTATGACTTTTTTACAGGTTTTTATAAACGGATTGAAGTGTAAAATATCATCAGAATAGAAAAAAACAAAAAAAGTTTCTTCTAGACAAGATGATTTTAAATTTCCCGTATCTCTTAGAAGAAAATAGGGTTCAGTATTTTACATTATTTTACCTAAATGCCTCTCGCAATCTATTCCATTTTAAAAACTCAATTTAATCCGGAGAGGATAAATGTATTTTATGTATTAGATACTGTATTTTATCTCTCCCTCGTTCGGTGTTGCTATCGGATAAAATAAGATTATGAGATATACTCTCTTTTTTAGCAAGAAGAGAGAAAAAAAAACAAGTTACATCAAACCAATTTGAGAGAACCCGCTTGAGGGAAAAAGCTGGCCACAACCCTTATTGAACACAAGACCTCCCCAACTTTTTAACCCACTTTATTTTCCTGTTCTTTTTCTTTTCATCACAGCTCGGAGGGAAAAGCTTTAAAATGTTATCTTAGCACTTATTAGGCCGGCCATCAACAAAAAATAATCAAATTAGTATGTAGACTACAAAAATTAATAAGTATTATTTTTAATTTTTATAACTATTCCCTCTGTTTTTATATCTACTTAAAGGGTGTGTATTATATTTTTTATTTGCATTATATTTTATCACCCATATCCTTAGATGACTATATTTATTTTATCATTTATTATGCATTATTTTTAATTTGTATATTGTATACAAATTAAATAAGCTCTGAATAAGTTCTGCGATTTGGTCGAAACGTTGGCTTTAAAATAATCAGTTCTTCTTACTAAAGATAATTTTTTCTCATATATGTACTTTTTATAATTATCTATTGAAATTGATCACTTTTTAAATAACACGAGAAAATATTATGAATGATATATAATAACATCAGATAAAGTCAAGTGTAGAAACTAACCACTGCTAGTACTGAAATAACAGATTCAAGTTGGAAAGGCACGATTTTCCTTTCGGATGCCTCGGAGGATTATCAGGAATCGAAGAGGTGGCTAGGTTCGAAACTAGTGGGTTTGAGTGGGAATAAAGTTTGTCAGGAAAAGATTGATATCGGGTTCGGACCAAATCACCAAAAAACACATGGTCTTTATGGATGACTTTATTCTTAACGAAGTAAAGAGCATTGAGGATTTTACGAAATATTTAGTAAGGATTGAATGAGGAATTCGAGAGCTCAAAGCTCTACTCTTAAGTCCAAATAGGTCTTAAACTAGCAATTTATATGAGTCTTTGATAATTAGGAGCTTAGAGCGTTCTTCTAGTGTTGATGTAGTCAGGGAAATGGAAGTACATATTAAGATGTAAGCAGTTTATACGCTTACGTTTTAAACGTTGCTATTTCGAATAAATAATCAATGAAGCATATAGATCCGGGACCTAGTGCTATGTACTGATGCGGAGCGGGGAAAATGTGTCATGACGGGGTACATGAGAGGGAATATGTTTGGGACACAGAACAGACCTTTTGGGTTCCTTATGGAGTTTTATGGTCCAAGATGGTGTAGAAGGAAGGAGAGGGGGAGAGAAGAAAACTCTTGAAAAACGAGGCTGAAGAAGTTACTAGGCAGATAGACGCAGAGAAGGAAGGTGCTCTTGAGACGAAGGCGGAGCAGGAAGGTACTCGGGAGACGAGGCCGGAAAGAAGAAGGACGGGTACCCCGAGAAGAGCGGCCGAACGAAGCGGGCGGAGATGTCAAGGAAGAAGACCGACCTGTAACCCAATCTACCCCTGTCCGCAGATAAGTTTAGTTTATTTCCTGTAATGTATTTTATGGCAATCCTTTTTATATATATTAAAATCTGAATCATTACCCTTGTTGAAATTAAATAAATAACCGATCCTTATTGTAATTCTTTTGGTGCTTACATACCCCAGATACACTATTTATTTATAATTAATATATTGAAGGTGTAATAGATAAGTAAATTGGTAAACACAAGAATAGACCTTTGGAAAGGAACCCAATTAAGATTAAGGAATATAAATAATAATTTGAGTACTCATCCTAAATGAGACTCTGGCATCATAAATATCAATATTTATATTCCAGATATATTTAAGAGTAGAAACATAGCACTAGTATATAATGCGGTTGTTATGGCAATCTGTTGAGGATGTCAGTGGCGTAAGCGAGACAGGTAATGCTGGTTTGCAGGCACAGGTGCCCCTACCAGATCAGTATTGTTTATTATACACCTTGATGTTACACAACCTCCGAAGGACTTAGTTGATGGAAATGTTGATGGGGCAATATAGGTTGGTAATGGAAAGGGGTTGACTGTACAGCGGTTGACCATCCGGATAAGACAGGGAGAGAATTCGGTTGTCAGGTAAGGACGGCACTTGACAGTGTCTGCCTCTGACAGCTATCTAACTGCTTTATACGTAACGCGATAGGCCGACATAATACCCACTGTATGCAATACAAATATATAAATATATGTTCACAGGCTCTTTATTCGGGGTAAATACACAAGCCCGAAGTCAATTAATTAAAAAACTACGTCCATCGTCAATAAGAACGAAAAGATATGGATCGTTATAATATTATATTATATTTATATGGTTATTATTATATTGAGGAAGGACATAGCGAAGATGGTAAATTGTTATATAAAGTGTTTATAGAATATTCTAAGTAGGAGTACAAGGTCATTTCATGTGACATGTATGTTTTTATTATTTCTAAAATTAAAAGTGGAATAAATTGACTAGTGTTGTTTCCTGCATAATGTTTAAAGATAGTAACATCCTGTTATTAATCCTCTATTTTTAGATATTATTTACTATCACAATAATTGAACGAACATAGCTTAGAATGCCATCAAATATGACCATGGGAACACGCGATTTTCGTGTAATTATTTTTAAAATTTTATAATTGAACAGTTGGCAGCCCAAGTAGCATGAACCATTACCACTGCGTTCTTAGAAGAGTGTTGAAACGAACAGACCATTCCCCGTTGGTTGAAGAAATTATCAACTAGTGACACAGATCAATTAATTTCTCTTGTCTACCTAGAAGTGAAACCATCTCATCGTACAGCTGGGATATTGACGATGCAACAAAAAACTTATCAAATAAGGTATCTATACTCTAATACGACAACGTCAGTCCTCATCTTTCACGACAGGCAGTGAAGGTCCTAAACGAGCTGGGAAACGAAATCCTCCTGCACACGCCTTATTCTTCAGAATTATCTCCAACAGATTTCTATCACTTCTAAAATTCGGACAACTTCCTTCAGGGTAAAATTTCTGAAAATGATTCTGAATTGGAAATAGAATTTTCCATTCTGGGATCGAAATTTTGAAAAGACGTTGGAAAAAATGAGGTTTAATTAATGATGTATAGAAATATTTTGATTTCATGTTGTTGCACTCAATAACCTTTCCTTAGAAGACGGACATTTCATATGTATTATTTCATATCTATTAGATGACCCATAATATATATAAATATATTATTTTTGAGGATGTCCCTTTTACTGAAACGAATCCAGCGACATACAATGAATACACGGCCTCTCTGCACCCCTACTTACAGGAGATTTAAACTTTCAGCGCCATACTGCGGTGGGGCCATAAAACGGCTAAATTGTGAAGGAGGCAGTGCTAAGAGGCACTGTAGACCACTTTTGTGTATCTGAGGTCTTTGTGAGAAGGGCCCCACAATGACACTTATCTTAATATTTAGCCCTTAGGGTTGGCTCCAGACATTGTGTGGCTCGCCATTCCGCGCTGGGGGACAAGCCCCAAGGTCCTGAATTGTTAACAACAGCTTGTGTACCTATAGCCCTACGACGTTGCTATTATTACTATCAAGTCTCCTTAAATAATATATGCCTTAATATTAGCACGAAGCAGACATCAATTACATTCTAGATTTTTTAAATATTTTAATTCCACATTTTATTTATTTATTGAAATTTACCACTGTATGATAATAATAAAACAAGTAAATGCTTTACAATTGTGTATTTTGCATATAGCCCTGAAGAAGATCTACAAAGTTGATCGAAACGTTGGCTACTAGAGAGAGAATTTCATTGACCTCTACCCGGACCACTTTCTTCCACATATATCAAGGTCAACTATTATCATTAAACACCTATTATCATTAGACCTTAACCTTATTATCATTCAATAAGGATTGTATGGATTGCATACGAAAGGAATGATTGTCATGTACATGAGTCTTTTGTAATTAATTGAGAGCTTAGAGCGTACGTCTAGTAAAAGTTGAAGTAGCCTGAAACGGCGAGCAGTGTCTTTTTGTTTCAGTTTAGTAAAAACTTGTCTGTGGCAATGAAGATGTGGAGCGACACTTCCACATAAATTAAGCACTAAAATGTTACTGTTTCTAAGTATATAGTACGCTGAGTTGCTGTGCCGAAGGACCTGAGTTAAAATCGAGATAAATTATTTAACCTGTTAACATCCAAGGATGGATCTTGTGAGTTCTACAAACCCTCCCAAATCCCGTTGTTCATCACCCTCTAATAAGTCGGTACCCTAAATTGAGGAAAACCTGACGTTTCAACATTTGTCCAAGAAACAGTAGTCTCTAACATGCTTTGAGACCCAAACCCTTCATGGCTTGTAGCATTCTAAATTTCCTCAACATTTTACCAGGCTAAAAGTTATCATATATTTTTTATTTTAGGTCAGAAGTAACGACTAGACAAGTCGGATTTTTATGAAGAAAAAATGGCCGAATCTGTTCGCCATTTTCCTTCTAACTTTCCTCCGGGCCAATGGATTGCCGAATAATCTCTATTGTACTCGTCCTAAAATTTCGATAACGGTCCCTATTGAATGGAAGCCGAGTTGTGCCGGCACTTCCAATTGGTGACGGAACTCATGGCCCCTTCTTGCGGGGGCACTGCCCATTTTTCACGATGAATATTAAAGAGGCCCTGGAGGCGAATACTCTTAAGTTCCTTCCAGGGCCTGGAGAATATCTGATGAGCCGGAAAAGTGGATAACTAAATCAAAAAGCAGCTTTCCATCCCTCTTTCTCATTCTCTCTCTCTCACTTCTGCCACCCCCCCCCTCACTCACTCTCTCTTTCTCTATCTCTTCTCCGAGCTAATCCCTTCCAATTGTAAGGAATATCTCCCTTTTATTTCCAGATCCCTACCGTTCCTCTTGTCTTAAAATTATATTTCACAGTATCACAATAATGTCTTATTCCGTTGTATTATTTATAATTTATGATGAAATATTAATATTAATATGAATGAAAATCCACGTAATGGATACATTTGCGATTCATGAATGATAGTGATAGGATAATAAGATACAGAAATCTGAAGAATGGAACTCGAAAGCATAGCGAAGGATTTTATTTAATGTGTTAGGATAAAGTATTTCGGTGAAGAAGACACTGACCCTTAAAAACTGTTTCTAAACCAACGGTTGCGCAAGGAAGTGGTTTGGCCAGAATTAAGGGTATCCACTTTATAGAAGAAGCCACAGGAGGGTATGCAGATCCCACCCAGTCTTGCTACGGGTGTTAACAGTTTATATATAATTTATATACCATAGCAGCATTTTAAGCCAGGCAGGACTGAAACTCAACACTCAACGACTAAATCTAGGTTAAGAAAATAAAACTTTAATTAAAAAAAAAAATCAATTTTTAAATTTACAACGATTTTTTAATTATAATTCAGGCACATTTTTGAATAAATTTCCCGCTCCAGCCAAAGCGTACCACAAACGACTCGTGCACAATGTGTTAATAAATTACTCTAAACTACATGACTATCCAACATTATTGAATTGCTTTTAGCAACTAATGATTCCTAGCAATTTCAGTTCATAGGGATTTAATATTTATGTTCGATACTTTTTTTTTAATAATACAACTTTTCTCAGCTGAATAGCAGAGCATGCACCTCATTAATATAGTTTAAGTGATTGAAGCGAAGATTGAGACGGGCTTGTAATATTGTTGGGCTATGTAACGAACGAACTCCTTAAAAGTAAAGCGCGGAGCCAAATGTTAACGACCGAAAGGTAGACCGATGCGTATGTGGGAGGATTGGGTTAAGAGGGATCAAGGCGAATTTGGGTTTGGATAGTGGTCCGTGGATGGAAGCTTCTAAGCTGATATTGGTGGTTTAGGAATCGAGTCTTCAGATTCGCTAAGCTCTCTAATTATTAATATTAGAATAACTTTGTTATTCCTAAAGGACATAGTCCCAGAATAAATATACTTTTTCTATTCTACTCAATTGCAGATTATTTTTGAAGGGATTTTTACCAGCTAAGGTACTGTGTAGATCGAATCAACCGGATTGAATAAATTTTATTTACGAACACAGAATAGAGTACAAATGGTAATTTATAACAGTTTAGAAACGACGTGACTTACCCACCCATACTCCGAGCAATAAATCGACTAATTGTGGTCTAACGGTATAAGTTGTTTCGAGAAGTGCCGCTGACTCCAGAGCAGCTTCCAGTTGTTCGGATAAGGATCTTAAGTGGTCAGAAAGAGGCAGGGATATTTAATGTTCCCTTGTTGAAATACGGAGGCACATAAGTTCTGTCTTGTTATTGCCGATAAAGCTACATCATTTAAGTCCACCATAATATGTCGTGTGTGTGTATCGTGATACTTACAAAGGGGCGAAACTCCAAATATGGATGATCTGTTACTCAGAGAGAAAGTTCAGATATAAAATATTTCTTTTCAATTGTACCGGCTGGGGCAGATAATATATACAAACTGTTAACATGAGGGGGACTAACCCATACTCCAAAAGTGGGTACCCTTCATTGGTTGAGTGCGATATCGGAAAAGTCACCTCCTCACAAAACAGCTGCCTAGAAACAGTACAGTCTCTAACATGTACTGACCCCAAAACCCCTTTAGGGATGTTGTACAGTTAATTCTAGTGTCTTTTATTAGCAGTTTTAATCGAATGATACATGTATTCAGTTTATTAAAGATAATATTTCATTTAATTAATTTAATTGGAAATAAAATATTGTAATGGCATATAAATGCTATTCACATTTATCATTAATTACTTCCATTTAATGTGAATGATTTTAATTTTTATTTACCAATAAAAATAAAAGTACCAAGCTTTTCCGTGTATCCGGAACCTGAAATTACTTTCCCCCTTAATTTTTCCTTTAGTTATTGAACACATGTAATTAATTAATAGATGTTAAATTATACACATACGTAATTTTGTACGGTACATTCAACGTTTCAGTATAATGAATGCAGTCTAATATGTTTTACCACAATTAACCATAATAATATGTTTTACCATAATTAATAACCAAGCAATTTTTAAAAATATCATTGATATTATAAAAAATTGAGCAAATATATTTTCAAAAAAACAACTTAATATGCTCATTAAAGATTTTTTTCAAAGCCACATTGGTTTTAGTGCTACAGGGAAATTTTGAACGGGACTATAATTTCTACTACACAATTTAATTATTAAATTTACAAAAAAAAGTAATTTTTCTTTTACCCAGTTTTAACTGAATATCTATTTTTTTACAACATTTTTATCCTTTTTAAGGCACTTTTTTGTTTTTAGTTTTTAATAGCCCCATCTAATAAATGTACTACTCATAGGAAACTCTTTATGTATGGTAGATATTTTTTCTCTTGATAAATATCTCTATCTTTCGTTTTATCTTGTTTTTAACCGGCAAGTATGTTTTTCATATGCTCTGTGAAGATAAGTATAATAAGAAGATCCATTAATGTTTCATTAAAAACCTGGAGGCTGAGTGAGCCACCTCCCTTCACAACTATTGTCCTTAAAAGCGAACCGTCTTTACCAGGCACTGAACGCAAGACTCTTTATGGGTTTAGTGTTGTTTTTTTTATTCTAAACGGACTTGCCCATGAACAAATGAAGGCTTTATTGCTATTATTATTAATATTTAATAAAGCCTTAATCTTAATTAAGTAAGTAAATAAACCATTGTAGATCAATGCTTTATTTATTTAAAGATTATTATCGTTATCCTCTCTTTTATTGCTCAATATTATTTTTTCATGAGTTATGTTTCTCTTATGTTCAAGTTGGCAGGAAAGTAATATTAATAATGGAATAGAAGGATTAAAGTTTCATTACAGCGTTGCCGTGAAGTTCATTCGAGCTGAACAGGGCTAGGGTAAAGTCGATAGGGTTGGCCATCGCCTACGGTGTATCCAAGGGGACGAGCATTAAACAACAGAAGCTCCCAACCTTCCGCCAACACCCTGGATATCATCCTTAATAAACTTACAAGCCGACCTCCTAGAGTCTAAGGCACTAAACTGCCAACCAATATCGAGAGCAGTCTATTAAAACTTAAGTCATGAAAAGAGTAGGGGGGGTAGAGTGTTATATCTATGCAAATCCTGAGATGTCGATATATAGCCCGGGAAATTGGCGTTTTATGGGAGCGTCTGATAGTTTAAGCTTTTACGATCTCTCTATCGGCTCAACCAATAGGAAGCAGAGAGGATACCAGAATATATCACTCCCTAAAGTTATATATATTTATATATCATATAGTGATGATATTACAGATATCGTGGAACGTCGATAGGAAATGTAATAAAGATGGCTAAGGGAAAATATATGAAATCGGAAGACAGAAAATACATAAAATACAATACGATTTTATCAGTTTAATATTTTTCTAAAAATATTCTAGCTAAAAGTACTTGGATATCAAGTTACTTTAACACAGTGGGGGATTACCTGTAGTTGATAGCATAATAACCCTGTATGTAGATGGTTGGGAGATCCTTCGGATGGGTTATTCTAAGGATGTGGGATTGAAAACATAAAAAAGAAAAAAAAACTGTACCATTGCAACCTAAGAAGAGTATTCCACCTTGAAAGATTTTATTCCAGCCAGTAGTTGCAGCATGATGATGCAATCCATTCATACTAATGGAATAAATAATTTACATGCTCAGTAAGTTAGCGCCCTACCCACTAAGCTCCCCGCTCCCTTTAATCGCCTGGAGTTAATAGCCAATCTTTTCTGGTTTATAGCCGATTTAAATAAAAAGAACCCAAGTACACTTTTAACTGTAAACTAGTCTCGTAAACAAGGGAACGTTTCGTGATAGGTTTGTGAAACACGAAACAAGCTAAGAGAGGTTTAATTCCGCTTTTAACTCGCGTAGCAAATGTTTCCATTCCGGAGAGTGACTTGTAAGTCCCCGGGTGAAATAGGGCTTGATAATTATATGCGACGGTGGAGCCCCCTGGTGATTACTATGCTAAGCAAGAAGGGTCTGTTCCAGTCCAGGAAATTAAACCAGTATCAGCAACTTCCCCGCCCCATTCTCCCTTATCGCACCACTCCTTGCTTTCTTATCATCGCCCTACCCCTCCGACATTCCGCCAACATTCGGAAATTAGTTGGAATTATTTTTATGAAATATGTCCTTTAATCAGTTTAAAAAAAACCTAGTTAGAGTAAGTTAATACAGAACGGAATACTAAACCGAAACTGTGCAAATGAATTCATTGAAAAATACAACGAAAACATGAAAGAGACAGAATTTAGAAAATAATATTAGAGTCAAATTTACTAGTTGAAGTGCAAACTTCTTCAGCCACATTTGAGCGATTTTCGGTAGGGAAAAAACTTTCGGTTCAGTGACATGCACATATGTATATACATTTGTGTGTACTGACATACATTTTTTCCCGAGTGTTTATAATACAAATTTTCAGATTCTTGAGACCAAGTCAATAAATTTAAAACTATCTTTATTAATTCTTAATTCAATATATTCGTCCTTATATAACTTTATCGTTATATAATATTTTTATATTTATTCACTGAATGTATATTTATTAATATACGTAATTTAACATACCTTCTTATTTTCAGATTCTTGAATTTTTCTTTAGAAATCTGAAAAGAAAAAAAAAATGTCTTAGCAACTCTTCTTAGCAATTTAAATTTTTTAATTGTAATTTTGTATGTAAAACAATAAGTATCTAGAATTTATGATGATAAATTGTATGTAACGGTTAAATATTTTCCCTAGCAAATGGATAGGGTTTCGTAGTCTTGAGCAGCTGTATGCATCCAAATTCTGTTGGTGAGTCTGGTCTGTAACCGTAAAACTAACCTCATTCTGTACCACCTGTCTGTGTGTTTTGGTCCTATGATTTTCCTGATTATTTTTCTTCCCACTCTGAGGATCTTTTACAGATCACCCTTAGTGTGTAATGCCAATGTCTCACTGGCGAACAGCTTGATTTCCTGAGCTTAAATCACGGTGCTATAACGAAGAATATTAGTGAAGGTGGACAGGGTCTTTCGATAGGAGTGATAGTTTTTCAGGGATTTCTCGGTTTCTAATATATATTTTTTTTATTTCTAAGTGTAAACTATATGTAGTATAGTGTGCAGTTTCATGATGCAGCATTAGACTCCTCAATATTGAAGAGATGTGGTTCCAACAAGATGACTCTACGTGTCAGCTGATGCTACCCTCGCTTAGCTGAGGGAAAGGCTTGGCGATTGGATCATCTCACGACGAGGATTTGTGAACTGGCCGCCAAGGTCATGTGATTTGACACCCCTGGATTATTTTCTTTGGGGCTATGCGAAAGCACAAGTCTAAGCCAACAAGCCACAGTCTTTGGATCACTTAGAAGAGAATATTCGTCAAGTTATTGGCGGAATTATTGCACAGAGTGGTCAGAAATTGGAGCGATCGGGTGCGTCAGTGTCTACGAGCCCGAAAGTGAACATTTGAACAATTATTTTCAAACATAACTGCATTGTCCAAGATTCAAAATAAAGCAGGAATTAAGTTGATATGTCTTTGTTATTTTATTCAAAATTAAAATCCTATCATTCTTAATGAAAGACCCTTTTTATTTTGTTGTAGATGTAGATCTATTATAATCGTCTCTTGCTTGTTTATATAGCGTCACTTTATGCTGCTCTGGCTAATCAGACAATGTTACAGTGGGAGTCCTAAATTTGTATATCCTGGTATAATTAGGGTATGGATCTTGAACGAGTACCTTACATGGTACAGTCTTGGGACCCCCATTTTACGCCACTTCCAAAGGGCGGCATAACTAATGGTTTTTTACTTTAGAAAATTATAGGGCCACCTGTCGTGCTAGGAACCCGAGATCTTGGACTCAGTAGGTTCTTATGCTAACCACTAAACCACATGTGATCCTACCCTATAAGGCTCCATTAATTTTCAGTAACCAAGTGTTCTGCGCGAATTTCTCTATTTCTGTTGGTTTAAATACTTCAATCACGTATTTAAAGAGAAAATATACATATAAAAGATATAGACACGAGTACATTCTTGACACTAAGATAACTACTCAACTTCCTTCATCGGATTCATAGCGGCTCGTGAAATAGAGCGTACAAAGTTGTACCCTATAACTACAAGAGAGGAGACTACGTGGCATTGTGGACTTTGTTGTGAGAGTAGAGAGAGAGAGCATTGTCGGAGAGGATTCTGTCTCACTCATTAGTGGAGGCAACAATGAGAGAGACATGACTACAACAATGGCCGCCTCCTCTAATGCAAAAACTTCCCCGGCTAAGTGATTGTTCTTCTTTAATGCCTCGTTCCTGATTGATCAGGAATGATACGGTTCGGGATAATGTGTAAATGCCGTGCCCCTCTTCATTTTCGGGATGTAACTCTTGATGAGTTTTTTCTTCTTTAATATTCCCAAATGGTCTCCATCCTGATGGCTCAATAAACTACATCTCTTGAATGACTCCCAAAATTAAGTAATTATATATATAATTAAAATCTATTCCTCATCAATTTGGTATGCTTATGAGACCAAAATAGTTGGAAGAATTGACTGAATCTCTAATCTCTACAAGAAAAAAAAAATTATATATATATATATTCGGTAATTATTTTATCCTAATTTTTTTTTCGATCGAGCCACAATGGACTATCTGTTTCGACCGTTTTTCTACCAATATAATAATTAATATTAATAATAATACAAATAAATTTCTTTTTATACGTGAAAATCTAGCACAAGTAAAGGTAAAAAAAAATTTAAAATACAACAATAAATTCTAATATAATATAATATAATATTTTACAAGAAAATTTTGAACGTTTGCGTAATGTGTGCATAGATCTCTTTATATTAAACAAAAATAATTAAATCAATTCTCTGCGACCAATTAAGAGTATTGGGTTCAGTACACGGTAGCGACTGTCCCGTTACTAAACCAAGGGTGGTGCAGGGAAGTTTATAAACCCACAGGGTTTGTTTGTTTATTTAAGGTCACTTTATGCTGCTATGGCTAATCGGAATATGCTACACTGGAAGCACTAAATTTTGCCACTCCAGACTTAATTAGATTAAGTCCCTTCCGAAGGACGGCATGTCCAAGGATGTTTTACTCCCTTTAAAAAATCCTGTGTTTACGCTAATCAATTAATTAAAAATCAACCACAGCCTAGTTTTGAACCTGGCACTTTCAATACAGCAACTCAGCGCTTTAAACACTCAGGCTACTCCAGCCCCTCTGTTATAATTAAGGCATATTAAAAAAAAAAAGATTAAGTTTTCTTTTAAATATTAAATTTCGTTTTGTAATAAATATATCAGCAAATATAAAACAATATTTTCTTTGTGTTTGAGTGAAAAAAATTATAGAATTTTTTATTCTATTATTTATTTTATATTGATAAATTTTATAACTAATAAAATAGCTCGTATTTGTAAAAGTGAATTTCTACGGCATTTAAGGAGTTTTGTTTAATTGGGATAAAATTTAAAATATCAGAAATAAATTATTTGTTTAAAACTAATATTACAACAAAAAGGCAAACATCAATCTAATCTAACTTGCCAAAATCTTATTTTTGTTAAAACCTTTTTTCTTTATTTTTTAAACATTTTTCTCAGCCAGAAATAAATAATATAATAAAATAAATAATTATAACAAAACCTGATAAGTATTTTTGATGATATACAATGAGACATTATAAATCATAGTAAATTAGCAACCATTTATTCTAAAACTTGTTACCATAATAAGGGGTTTGAGGTTTGTTACTTAGTGCATAATGTGCATAAACAGAATCGTCAACATGAACACATCACCACCTCACCATCAATGACGTAATGACCAATTACACCTATTATATGGGTGTAATAGGTAAGTTGGTAATAGATTAATTATAGCAATTAACTATCCTGATGAATATCTAGATTATATTACCGTATTAATCACCTGAATAAAAAGGGTGGAAATGCGTCACAAGATACTCGTGCCTTCGAAGAATCTTTGGACGGGATAAAGCAAAAAAAAACCCAATGAATAAGTTAAAGTATTAAATAAGTTTAAAATGAATACGTATTATATAAAAAAATTAGGGAGCCATTGTGTAGAGCGCTGAGTTCCTGGGTTGAAGGGCCCAGATTAGAATGACAGAGAAATTATTTAATCTGTCAACAGCCATAGATGGTCCCCGTGGGGGCCACAGAGCCTCCTGGGGCTCACTCAGCATCTCGAAAGTAGTCTTAATTGAGGAGGGGAAAAGGGGGGTTGAGCGTGATCTTGAGTATATCACCTCCATGCACAGCTGTTGTCTTAAAAAATGTACAGTCTCTATCGCTCATACAAACTGAACTGTAATAATATTTTATAATACTCGTATATGTTTATGGGGCAGCTGATATGTAAAGGCTGAAGATTCCGAGTTTGAATCTAGCTATGAGAGGTAAATTATTTAATCTTTTAACGGTCTGAAAATACAGAACAGGACCTAAGAAGACCCTTTATAAGCCTGTGTTTTTTTTTATCCCAAATGTCGTTTTATTCTATAACTGGCTAAAATATAAAAAGAGCTTTAGAGTAATTTTTCTCAATTATTCAAAATAATTTCAACTTCCTTTTTCATCTAATAATAATACCCCTGCATATAGGGTTGCCAGGTCGCCAAACCTAAAAGCCGAACAGACCGGCCAGTTTGGCGGGACGTTTTGGTAAAAAATCCGGACACCTTACATTATTGAGGATATTTTTTCTCTCAGTATTAACAGGTACGGCAAAAATTGTTTATGTATAATCAAGATTTTTTTTTTATTATTACCATAAATCTTGTTAAATTCTAATGAAAAATAAATACATAAAAAAATAACACATTTTTTATTTTGGCCGGACACGCAATCAAAAAGACTATGCCCTGCTTTATCCGGACGCCTTGCAACCCTATCTGCATAAAGTTACATTTTTTAATAAAATATCTAGATTACATTACCGTTGTATTTTATTAACCCAATTCAAAGCTATCACTAACTAAAAACATTGCAAATTTCGTGCGTTGGTTCATTTCTACCGACTATTTTATTCTTTTTCACAGACAAATACGACATTTTTCCGTTTCATGATAAGTGCAAAAAAAATATAGCTGTAATTAGAGATAATGCGTGAGTTTTAACTCCGTAATAAAATAATGAACAATCAAATTACAGAGAAAAATGAATGTTTGTAAAAGTAGCGACAAAAGAGATAAAAAATTAATGATATTAAAGGTTCCTTTTTCATACGTGCTTTTCATATTGTATTTTTTTTATTTTTTCCCTCCGTTGCCCGTCTTTTTTCCGGAAGTTTTAACAATTAACTTCATCAAAGGGGGGAATACCGACCGTTTTCTCTTTTGTTTTCGCAACCAATGTTATGCGCTTTATTAAAATATTCATGGCCTTTTTTTGTGTGGCAGTCGTAGTTTGTCTTAAGGAAAAAAGGAATCTGTCAAAAGTGAAATTTTCTATACACATACATAAAAAACACAATACAGAGAGGTAAAAAAAATTGTTTCACATCTAAATTAATATTTATAATACCAGGAAAAATTCATTTGAAAGGAAATATATTTAATGAGTATTTAGTTATATTTTTTAATTTTCCAATTAACACTGACGACGGCCAACAATATTGTGCCGAAGCAGAAAAAAAAAATTTCTCCCGATAAAAGGTACCCACATTAAAGGGGCTGGGTGAACCGCAGAGTAAAAAAATCTTTGATTATGTCGTTCTTCAAAAGGGGCGTAAAATGGCGATGCCGATACTACACGAAGTCAAGTCCTCGTTAAAGATCCCTATCCTAATTATAACTGGATACGCAAAATTTAGGGGTCCCGCTGTATCATCGTTCGATTAGAAATAGCAGCATGAAGTGGAATGAATGGACAATACAAAATACGACTACAGAGTATTGGAGGATTTTTTTTAAAAATAATATTTTTTGTTTTTGCAGGGTTTTTTATCGGGACAAGAAGGGCCAAGACCAGTAGGGATATTATAGAGGGCCATTACTCGGGAATAAGGTGCGATAAAGAAGATTGACACCGCCATTATGGGGCTAAGTGCCGGCCCCGAAAAGCGACACAATTTCCTTATTAAAGATATTCACAACTGGAGCAAATATTATCTAAGTAAACCGATAACCTTTTAGGTATCCTTCCTCGTGCCATGTTTGCTCAACCAGTTTAGTACAATATTGTATCAACTTGCAACCGGGGAAGGCGGTTATTTTTGGAGGACTGGTATACCAATTAGATATACGGGTCGTGGAAAACTAATATAATAAAAATCTAAGGCATAACCATAAAAACCAACGAAAATAAATTATGACTTATACTTGGCTACTCACTTAAATAAATAATAAATGTTTACTTGTAACAACTTATTCTTATATTAGCACATTGCCGCCCACTAATGGTTTTCTGAAATTTACAATGAGACCGTGATTTTATCATATATCAATATAATTTTTATCATAAATATATCAATTTAATATGTGGCCGGATCTTATCACCAAAAGGAGATTTCTCGTTCCCGGTCACCAACAAATTTGTGTTAAGAGAAACCTAAATGTTACACTAAAACAATTGCGTCTAATTCTTGTGTAAATTCTTGGGTTTAATACGTAGTAAAAACTATACTGTTTGTGGGGCAATGGATGAGCTGGAGGTGACTTGTCCGAGATCAGGCTCAACCACCAGGTTTTTCCAACAGTTAAGGTTAACTCCTTTATAGAGCGGGGTCGATCCCAAGGAGGGTCTGCATATCTTACAGGGCCCATAGATGTGAATAGATTAAATAATTTGTCTGCCACAGATTGATTGAGGCCCACTTAAATATTTCATTATTCATTTGACGTCACTTCATGGTGCTGTGGCTAATTGAACGCTGCCTAGTTCACGGGTTCAAATTAAAATTAATATGTTAGCAGCCGGGGATGAATCCTTTCTACACGGTAGAAAGCGAGCGTGGCCTAGGAGAACTCTCTGAACAATCGTTTTCGATGAAACAGTACAGTCTCTATCACATACTGCATCCAAGACTCTTCATGGTTTACATGGCTAATGGTAGATCTAAAACGAAAACGCGATACTGAACACGATCGGGACTCCCATTTTACTTTATTTCCGAAGGACGGAATAAATTAGGATTTTTCAATCTCTATGAATAATCCTAACGTCGATTGCGAACCCAGGACCTTGGGCATAGAAGGTTGTTATGCTAAGAAATACACCACAGATGACTTCAACTTTATCGGGCCTCATTAGGATGGGAAAGTTTAAAAAAGAATACTGAATTAACATAAGAGTGATTAGCTGGTTGTCCTGAGATATGCTACTGCTTAATAAATATACTTGCTTTACCGCAGCTCGGGATATCCCAGGATGTCCTAACCTATTTATTTATTAGACCCTAGAGACTATCGAAAGATTATGGATATTTTGCTAAATGCCGGAAATTGAAGCGATGGAGTGCCGTGATTGGCAAGATTATGCCGAAGCGGGAGCATTAAAATGCATGGGATTTGATGAGAGCAAGTTTCCCCCGAGCTGCCGAGTGACTTGATCGATATGCAAATATCCACTGGCTTCCCTAACATGTTAACTAGTTCAGCTTGGTCAGGGCTCATCATGGATAAACGATATTGCCATCTTGTTTAACATTTACAATCTAAGTTAAAATTATTCAGGTAGGAACATTAACAATAAGAAAGACATAGAAATAATAATTACAACTTGTGATGAAGATGGATCGATGACATAGAGCAAGATATGAATAACACGGGAGTGAGAAGGTGGAGAGAGAGGGCGACGGACCGAGAGGAGTGGAGGAGGCTCGTCAGAGAGTTCTAGGTCCTGCAAGCACTGTTGCGCCCAGCAGTTAGCTAGTTATAAGCTGAAAGGAAAGCAGAAAAAGTATGATGCGCCATATATTTAACACGTTGTCTGCCAACTACGAGGTAACTCGTAGATTGCGTTCTCTTCTAGGAAGCCAACTAGAAGTTATCTCGTCCCGTGTTTACTTGCCATTTTTGTGCAGTTACGATTAAACTCGAAATATATCAGTATTAGAGTTTTTAATAATATAATGTGATTAAATAAAATTGCCATTTTAGGCTAGATTTCTGAGAATTGCTGTGGCAGTCAATGTGTTAAATAAATTTATATTATGTATGCTTGTTTATTCATGTAACGTCACTTTATTGTGTTACGTTCAATCAATTTTCCCTATTTAGGTATAATTAGGATAATTATTACTTGACATCATACAGATTCGGAATCATCATTTAACGTTCCCTCCCAAGGACGGCATAACCAATGATTTATCACTCCCTTCAAAAAATCATAAGGCGAACCCGCGATACTGAGCATAGGTTGTTATGCAAACCGCTAGACTTCAAGTACCATAAGGACCACGTATATATCATATTTTTCGATTTCTTTCGTTTCCAATAATCCATCCTCTGAGCGTTTTTTTCTCTCCTAGGTCCATCCTCCATGTTCATGCTTCTTCCTCTCCTCCACAAGAACCCTAAATCTCTCTCTGTTGAGGCAGTCCCCATCAGTGTGCCCGTAGAAACTTAGTTATATTTTCCTCATAGTTATTTCCAAGTCCTCTGTCGTTTCGTATATATCTTTATTCTATCTCAATCTGTTGCTCTCTTGTTTTGCTTTGTTTTTATAAAATTTATATTCTGATTATGCCCCGATTATGATTCTTTAGAGTTTTTTCTTTTCTGTATTTCTTTGTTTCTTATGTATTTTATTTATTCGGGTTTACAATCAATATTCGGATACCCAAAATATTTCCCCCCTAATTCTTCTTATCATTCTCCTTCATCCTCTCGCAGCCTTCTTGCTGCCATTCTTTCTCTCATATCCTCCATCTATAATAATAATAATAACAGCTTTTATTGATGCATCCTTTACAGAACAAAAAAGCCTCTCCCTTGGGAGGTATGAGTCTGTTTAACATAAATCTACAAAATTTACTTTTCTTCAATAAATACAGTATTTACATTGCATTATTTACAGAATTTAAAACATTTAACATGATATTATTATAAAAAGTAAGAACATGTTTGCCAATAATTAAATAAAATGTTTTGTCCATTTGTTTATTGCAAGTTCTTTATAACTTTGGTCCATAAGCCCCTGTTCCTTGCCACAGTAGCCCAACAGTCTCCTACTCTTTGCACCATCTCATCTCGCCATCTTGTAAATGGTCTTCCTTTCCTTCTCTTGTGGTCTCTTCTGGACAGAATGGATACTCTGTTGCAATTTTCGACCATCTTTTCGTATTGAGTCTGGCAACATGTCTTCCTCTTTTTCTTCTTTAGTCCAGTTTATAAGATTCGGGCTAGCAGCTCGCTTTTTGAAAACAAAAACTAAACAGTTCTCAGACCCAGCATCAATAATAGCCCGGACGGATCTAATATTAATTTTTCTGTATTAATATTTTAATTTAGGTAAATAACAATATATTGTGTGATACAGCTTCCCTCACCCCTACTACTGAATGGTTGTGTTGAGAGCAGATCCTGCATGCAATCAAAAAGACGTTCATCAAAAGCCCGATATTAGTGAGTGATGAGAGCCGATCGCCCTATAAAGTTTGACGTATTGTTTATTGGACGTGGGCAATGAATATCGGAGGGAAATCCATCGGGGGATGCTAGCTGGAAAATTGTTCCATTATCACCACCCTTCAATTTCAACTCAAACCCATTTCAAATTGAATTGTCAAAATCAATTCCATATCAAAAGATGGGCTATTCCAAACGTATATCACCCAGGAAAAAAAAGAAATAAAAATATTCCTCTCGGATATATTTAAAAACACTGAATATTAGCAAGACTCTCGATGTATCTTACCGTAAAATAAATTATAATAAATAAAATGTATTTATAAAAAAAAGAAAGAAAAATGTTCATTTCGGATATGTATGTAGAAAACACCGAAGATTCCCAAGACTATTTTATAAGAAATAAAATAAATACACACAAACCCTCACACACACCCAGATATATATTTATTCGTTTCGGAAATAATTATAAAACACTATAGATTCACGAGACTCTTCATCTATATGACCTTAAAAAAACTAATATGTAATAAATATATATAAAAAATAATAATAAAGATATCTAATGCAGTTGCACTTTTTGTTTTCTCTAATTTTTTTTTACACTTTTTAAAAAAAATATTTATTGATATATTTTCTATTTTAAATCCAAGTACTTTTTCCTATGATTTCTATTTAATAGTTTTACTTAATATGGTTCAGTATTACAGAAGAAACACCAAACCGAGTTTTTTAAAAATGTATTTAACCTAATATATATCAGAATTATAATTAATTAAAAAGCGAATAAAATAATATATATATATATATATATATATATATATATATATATATATATTCGTTTCGGAAATAATTATAAGATAGATAACACTACAGATTCACGAGACTCTTGATCTATATAACCTTAAAAAAACTAATAAATGTAATAAATATATATAAAAAATAATAATGCTTTGCTGTTTGCTTTTTTCACGTCTTTAGTATTTTAAAAATTATAGTTAAAAACAATGAATACAGTTATCTCTACCCCCCTCTCATTTTTCATTCTATTTTTTAAAAATGTATTTATTATTTTTTTTAAATTTTAATAATATTTTTATCTATTTTCGTTTTAATCCCATTTACTTTCTTCCTACCATTTTTAATTGATCCTTTAATGTAATAATTTAAAAAAAAAATCCAATTTAATATTATAACGATATCTTATTGATATATTTTCTATTTTAAATCCGGTACTTTTTCCTATGATTTCTATTTAGTAGTTTTACTTAATATGCTTCAGTATTAAAAAAAAAAAAAAACCAGAAAACAGAAGAAACACCACATCCAGTTTTTTAAAAATGTATTTAACCTAATATATTTCAGAATTATAATTAATTAAAAAGGGAATATAAATATATATATATATATATATATATATATATATATATATATATATATATATATATATATATATATATATACACCAAGCAACACGCAACACGTAACATCAATTACTTACTTATGGACGTTTCATGTTTTACTATCTGACCATTACTTTTTTATTCTTATAAAAATAAAAAATAAAACGGTGTTTTATTAGAGTATTTTTAATGTATCGTATGACAGAAATATAATCTATTAATAATAAAAATATTCTAAAAAGATGACAAAAAGTATTAACTAATTAACAAAACGATACGTGAAAAAAATAAATGTAAAATAGTTGTACCCTACGGCTTAGAAGGCAAAAGGTGAGATAGACATCTTGGAGGTGTAGCGTGACGTACACGGTAAGGTAATATCGTTGATTGACTTTTCTAATTAATAACTAATTAGTTGTAAGTCCTAGCGACCTTTCCCTTGGGTCCTAAGGCGACTAATAACCCTTCTACAAAAAAATTGTAACAGGATACTTACAACTATAAGACTAAAAGGTCAACTGTATTATTATCTCAACTACGCCTCTTAGCATTTAAATGCTTCTTCTTTTACATATCCATGGGAATGGGAGAGACGCCTCCTTTATAAATTATTTACAATAAGAAATTCATATCCTCTAACACAAAGATCAGGCACATCGCAGCAACTCAACCAAGAGTAATCCAACAAAAATGAGTCATGGAAAATACACTAAAAGAAAAACGAAAAATTAAGAAAGAGATTTTACAACTAAGAAAAAAACGGAAAGAAAAGTATCTCAAACCAGGCAGTAAATAAGAAAACAAACATTAAGCTATTAATATTGGTTTGAATTGGTCAGGGGATGCAGTCAAGGTTTACACAAAATAAGAAAAACCTGGTACCAACATTTCGGCCTAGGATGTAGGACATCTTCAAGGCTAGGAAAGAAACAGAAAATAACTACATAAAACATTGCAGTACCAAGGAAGAATAACATAATTTATGTACAGAATTAATAATAATGTAAATAAATATGGATAGTAAAATAAATTATGAAATAAATAGTTCATTCTTATAAATTTTTATTTTTTTTAAACTGGATTTAATTCTTCTTTTTTAGGTTAAGAGAAGTAAAAACCATTTTACGGTCATTGTTTATTCTCAATTATCACTCTATTCGAGACGTTTCGATACTATGGTGTCATTTTCAATCTTTTTTTTCTGCATCTTTTAAAAAATTCTTTTAAAATATGTAAAAAAAATAAATTAACAATAATTACATTACTATACATAATTTAACATAAAATATCCAAAAATAACTCACTATAAGCATAGATACCTGGAAAGTCATATTTTTTAAAAATTCTTGGGAGATCATTAGTCCTCCATGGTCAATAAAATAATATTACATTAAAAGATCAAATCTTGATCTTTGAACTATTAGATCCTTTTTCAGTTCTATGAAACATTTAACTTTAATATAAAATACCAAAATATGTTTAAAACAGCACATCAACAAAACAATATAAAGTAAAAAACTATTTTTTTTAAATATTTATTTATTGTTATTTTTAAACAGTAAGAAAAATTAACGAGTAAAGTACATAATGTAATAACCAGTGAGAAATAATTTACATATTTTATAATGTACCTTACATTTCAATTTTTCTCACTAGTTATTTCATAATTTATCTTTCTATATTTCATTATATTCTGTTCATAAAATCTGTTATTTTACCTATGTTTGGCAAAGTTTTATTTAGTTATTTTCTGTTTCTTTTCCCAGCCAAGAAGATGGACTATGTCTTAGGTTGGCACAATTAAAAAAGTTTTGCTTATTTTGTGTGATCTTTGACTGCACTCTCTGACCAATCCAATCCATTATTAGAATTATCCAGACAACTAGTTTCTACTCCAGTCAAGTCAAAAACACTATGGATTAGCCAAAATAAAATGGATTTACAAAAAGCGAAAACGGAACCAAAGAATCTAATAAACAGAATTTTAGGGAAACAAGATAGAAAAATGGACGATAATTTCAGAGAAGGGAACATCAGAGAAATCAGAGACAAATGAGAGAAAAATAATGGATGGATACAAATGAAGGAAGCATGGAAGAGACGCCGTCTAAATGCTTTACGTGATTCTTCACGGTTCATTCAGAATAAATAATTAAATAAATAAAATATATCCATAAAATTAGAAACGCATTCATATGGGAGAAGTTAATATAAAATAGTTAACAAATAAGATTAACATCAATCTACCCTATTAAACTAAATCAACTTATGTATCTAATTTACAAAAAAAAGTTTCTGATGTGTAATAAATTTACTATTTCAGAGTTGTATGGGTAGTGTATTACAAAAACAGTTGTATTCTGATAAGGTCATATGTTATAGACCAAATTACTGGCCAAGATATAGACAAACCATTAAAAAAAAGTTCCTTAAAACTACAGAAATATATATATTTAATTTAAAATTCTGTATTGAAAACTGGAAAAACAAATAAAACGAACCATTTAAAATTATAATGAAAGGTACAATTTATCTGGGGGTGCAGTCATTAATAACACTAAATAATGTTAACTCATTCATTATAAGTGCCATCAAAGTTTGGTTAACTTATTTATTCTATTTATAGGCACTTATAAAAAATAAGTTAACCTTATTTAGTGTTATTAATGAATGCACCCCCAGACAAATTGTATCCTTCATTACGATCTTCCAGTCAAACATTTTCCTCTCTATCTATTTAAAATTATTAAATTAATTATTGTTAGTATCTTATAACAATTTATCATATACATATTCTCATCATAATAAAATTTCTCATCAGGAATACAATGAGAACTATTAAAATAGCTGTCAGCGAACTAGCAGAGTTATTAAAACTTGGAGAAAATGGAGGCGAATAAATGGGAAAACACAGCTGGCACAGAATGAACAAGGCAACTCTCAATACAATGGTTTTCTTTCACACGGTAAAACATACACTGAAAACAATCTACCTTTTAATTAAATACAATAGTAAAATAAAAAAAAAAACCTAAATATTATGGCCAAAGATAAAAAAAAAAAAAATCAAAGATTTTAATGAATGTAACTTATAGTTGTATTTAATAACAGTGATTCATTAGGATTTTTATTTATTTTAAGGAATAATGTTCTGTTGTATATTTTGTTTGTTTAGAACTTTTTTGTATATATTTGTGTATTGATAATTCATAAATAAAATCGTGGAGAATGGGAATCATTTAACTTAATACAACAGAATAAAATGTATCTAATTTTTTTTTTTGGAACCTTAATAAAAAATATCTTTTGTCATCAAGGCTTGAATATTTATTTTATTTAAGTTTCAAAATTTAATGATTTTAGTCATTCATTCAAGTAAGTAAACAAACCTTTTTCCAGTCAAACATTTTTTCTTTATTTAAAAACGTTTCAACATTCTTCAGTCATTTTTAATTTACATCTCTTATAAGTCCCTTTTACAGAGGGACATATATTAGAGTACATTGTAAACTCTAAGTATTGTAAGAAAAATTTTAAATTATTTGACAATCTATTAAAAGGTTAAAAATGTGCAAATTTATAAAGATTTAAAAAAATATATTTAAATTAAATAAAAAAAGGGACTTATAAGAGATGTAAATTGAAAATGACTGAAGAATTTTGAAACGTACAGATGGACATTGGGATCTCTACCCAGTTTTAGTTTTAGGATTGATTGATGTTAATCTTATTTGTTAACTATTTTATATTAACTTCTCCCATATGAATGCGTTTCTGATTATATGCATATATTTTATTTATAGCACACTTCATTGGTGAAATAATTGGTCGTTTGAGTGCGATCTCGGTCAAATCACCTCACTGCACAACCGTTGAGGTAGAAACAGTAGAGTATCTGCCATGTACTGAACCCAAGGCCCTTTCTGGGCTGCAGTGGTAAAGGTTAAATCATTTCGAGGAAGAAAATGGTACGAGGAGAACTTTTTATTGGTAAGCCAAAGTTTCGACCCACATTGCAGGTCTTCTTCAGGGCTAGTTGATGGTAGGGGGCTACCACTTCCTCGAGAATCATAAGTGTGTATAAATATATATGTGTCGTAATTTTGTCACATTAGTTATTGATACATATACATAAGATACATAAGATTATCCAAACATTGGTTTAGTACTAAGTAATATTCTTTTGAATTTTCCCAGTCACCATTACTCTTTTGAAATCCTACTAATATTATAAATGCGAAAGTTTGTATGTTTGTCCCTCTTTCACACAAAAACTACTCAACGGATTTGGATGAAACTTTGCAGAAATATAGTTTATACATCAGAATAACAGAATAGGCTATAGCAAGGGTGGATGCCTGAGGGAGGTACGGGTACATGTGACCCCCCTCAGGCAGTTTTTTAGGTACTGTGGAGAATCCATTATAGTACATACTTAAAGGCAAATCACATGATAATAGTTGTTAAAATAACAGAAAAAATATGAGTGAAACTATTGTCTTGATATTCTACTAATATTATAAATGCGAATGTTTGTGTGTATCTTTGTTACTTATTCACGCAAAAACTACTGAAAGAATTTGGATGAAACTCTACAGTAATATAGGTTACAAAACATAATAACACATAACCTACTGCAAGGGTAGATAAAAGGGGGCAAGGGGACACGTGCCCCCCTGACAGTTTTTTGTGTTTTGTGGGGAATCCATTAAAGTACATAATTTAAGGCAAATCAGGAATTTCAAGATGCTAAGAAATTTTCAGATAGGTTCTTTGTATAATTTAAGAAAGAAATTTGGATAAATCCAACTCCAAAGGTGCCCCCCTTAATATAATAGGAGTTCAAAGATTGTAAGGAATCCGTAAGTTTTGAAATTTTAAATGTACGAGTAACTTATAGTTAAAAAAAAAATTATTTATTTAAAATGATTTGTCAGGAAACTTTATTTGGCTGACCAAATTCCACGCGGGCGAAGCCGTGAGCAAAAGCCAGTTAATAAATATGTGTATAATAAATAAATAAATATTTTATAATTCTCAGAAAAAGATAAAATGGAACATTCCGCATTTTAAATCAGAAGTAATTTTCGGAACTGTACAGTTCAATGGAGAGATTGGATATTAACCTACTTAAAAGTCCGTATACGAGAGCATTACAACTTCTTCTGTTATATCCTCTTTTAAAAAAGTATAAACAACAGTAAGGTTGAAGAGGTACAAATAATGGCTGTAAACTCTCACTTAAAAGTACAGTGAAATTTTAGAACATATAAAAGGGGAAACGAAATCGGGGGATAAAAGTTTTAAGGTGTAGGCTAATAGGCAAACTCCAGTTGGGCAACTTAGTTAAAATGGAAATACTGGCGAAAAGTTGGTGGAATCTCGGGCTTCAGTTTTCCAGGGAATTCTACTCATTTCATTCTGGGGGCAATATTACTCTCTTTATATTAATTTTGATCCTATTAAGCTTATAGTTTATTATTGTTATTATTATTTAATTTTCATTTGCACCTGCGCAATTGCGCATCCAGCAAATTAGATCCAGGTGTTTTCTCTTTGCTATTATACAGGATCATCGAGTTTTGGAATGAAATATCAATATTTGAGTAGGTCTCTTGGCCAATGTCTTTTTAATCTTTTCCTATCAATTCCAGTTAACAGCGAGTAGGAAATCGGAAGAACGAGTGGGTTTGGGTGATATTGTGTCGATGAGTGGAATGTTATGTATTTTTTATGAATATGTGATTCGAAATATATCATGGTGCATTAATAATTTTTCTGAGAATATTGGACTGTGTATATAAGTATGACTGAGGTTTGTATCTTGTGTATGTGAGCTTTTTTGGCTGAATCCTAAAGTTCTGCTCCATATGTCCAAATAGGTTTTAGTATACTATTATAGATAAGTCGTTTGTTCCTCAAGTCAAGCGAAGATCTGTAGTCCAGAAGATGTTGTTGTCTTCAGTTCTTGTCTTTTTAATTTTGTATGTACGTTCCATGTAAGTCTTTTGTCCATAGTCCGAGATAACGTACATAATTTTTGGAAGGTACTTCGTCGTTGTTAATTGTGACTGCTGGACACGAAGTTTTGCTTAGAGAGAAGCTTACATGGCTCGATTTTGAGGCGTTTATTCTGATTTGCCATTTATGGAACCAATTTTCTTAATCAAATAAATGATTTTGAAGAGCTATAGATGCTAAGTTTGGGTCTCTGTGAGAAGAAATAATGGCTATATCGTCTGCGAAGGTATAGATGTTGGTGCAAGAGTGCTCAGGAATATCAAAGGTGTATACAGAATAGAGAATGGGGCTTAAAACACTGCCTTGCGGTACAACCCTGTATTTAGGAATGAAGGAGGAAATCGAAGAGTCAACGGAAGTGCAGAAGAATCTGTCTTGGAAATAAGATTGAAGAAGAGATATATGAAATAGGACCAATGTATCGATGGTTTTGGCAAATGAGGAAAAATACATTAAGAATGTTATCACCTTTTTATCAAAATAAGGATTAATTAAGAACATTTAATACAGTTATCTCTTTCGTTTTATTTTATCTTATTTTTCTTTATTGTTATTATTTTTTCGTACAGCTATTAAGGATCACGTAGTTTCAATTGTCTTTCTTCCTTGACATTGGCCCAGTACTCTCACATTCCCCTTCTTTTTTCTGTCTCTCTCCCGACTTGCTTTTCTTGAAAACCCACACGGGTATCAAGTTCCATTCTGAGACGGTTGCTTTCCAAGACATCCCTATCTCATGTAAATCTCTTTCCACCTCATTATTTATTAATATTTTCTATTTTATTTTTTTTAAACTTAAAAATTCACGTGCTAGTTTCCTTAAACACGTATTAGTTTTATTTAATAATTTATCTAATTTATAAAATTTATTATTAAAAACTAATATAAATAATACATATGTTTTTTCTTCTTTTTTTTCCCTTTTCCTCCGTGGTATCCCCATGTTTATTAATATTAGGACATACACCATGGCTAAATAATCATATTACATTTTTTTAGGTATAAGTAAATAACATAAGAAATTAAATATTTACAGGTGGACTAACTAAATCTTACTAATATTATAAATGTGAAAGTTTGTATGTTTGTCTCTCTTTCACGCAAAAACTACTGAATGGATTTGGATGAAACTTTACAGTAATATAGGTTATACATCAAAATAACACATAGGCTATAACAAGAGCGGTGAAACTATTGTTTTGATATCCTTCTAGTATTATAAATGCGATTGTTTGTATTTATGTTTGTTACTCATTCAGGCAAGAACTACTGCTAACGGATTCGGATGAAAATTATTGAGTAAAATAGGTTATAGATCATCGGCAACATCAAGGGCAGATGTGTGTGGGGGCACGTGCCCTCTCGTTATAGTACATAGTTAAAGGCAAATCAGGAACTTAGCATCTTGAAATTTGTAGATAGGTTCTTTGTATAGTTTAAGAACCTAAAGTTCTTAAACTATACAAAGTTCTAAAGTTTAAGAAAGAAATTTGGATAATTCCACCCCAAGGGTTCCCCTTTAATACAATAGGGGTTCAAAGGTTGTATAGAATCCGTCAGTTTTGAAGTTAGACATCTGACATTTTGGATGTACGAGTAACTTATATTTTTTTAAAATAATTACATTATTTATTTTAAATTATTTTTCACCAAACTTTATGTGGCAGACCAAATTCCACGCGAGCGAAGCAGCGGGCATAAGCTAGTAATTTATATATTAGAGTAAAATTAAGACAAAATTTTTAATCATAAATAAAAATCAAATAACAGTAAACAAAAATAACAAATATAAAAATAAATAAATATATGAAATATAATTAATATTTTATGCACAGCAAGGTTTTTATACAATAATTGCAATTACTAAAAACATTACTGAATAATGTACAAACACAGAAAATTAAAGTTAAGTTTATTAAGATTTTAAAAAAACACAAGACAATGGATAATCTATTAGTAAAGTATTATCAATCTTTCTGTAACTCCCTGATTAATAAATATAAAACTCATTAATTGTTGTGAACAATTAATACAATTTATCTTTAGTAACTCATCCAACAAAGACGTTCCCATAATTTCTCGCTAAGGCTGCGTTAATGCCTAGGTGAAATAAGATAAGCGATATATCGTGAGGAATATATTGCAACGATTTATTCTTTGAAAGGTTCAGTAACATCAGCCGATAAATTGATAAAACTTGATAATAATTGAAGAACTTTAATTTGGGTGAAAACGACGCTTTCTATTGTTTATCACTACTTAGGAAATAATTTTTTACCTCCACGCAAATATTTTTTTCTCTGCATTTCCTAATCTGTGACGAATAAAATTGAAATTAAGCAAATACAAGGATATATATTGCAATAACCTATTTAATGACAATATTATACTTCGGAAACAAGAGAAGTTAAGTTCCAGAGATGTTATTCCGGTAACACTGCCATACAAGCGGAAACACCAACCGACACGCACTTGAGCTTGTTAAAATGTTCCTAACTTGGCTAACTATTGTTAAGTGCGGGGGCATTGAATATGCATTCGACTCAAAACGGAATAATTAAGCTATGCCCGAAACTTCGCCATGTAGGGCGCATAGTTACTAATGCTCCTCTCCTACACGTCCACTCAGGACCTCATAGAAGCGATTACTCATACATGGCGTTCCGCAAACCGTATATAATCGATTTAAAGCCATTAACTAGATCGATATAATAAATTATATTAAGCTTTATATGATCTGAGTCATTAAAAATAAATTATTATCTGAACGGTTCGATTATCTATACTTCAACAGTTTAATATTACCACGAAAAGGTCAATTAGCACGCTCATTAAACATGAGTTCATCATCCCATATAGTTGCAAAGGTCGTAGATATAATTTCATAAGATAGATTTTTTTGATATAGTTTAACTATATACAAAGCGGTTAAACTTTCAAAACTTGACTCATTAACATTTTTAGTTAAATCAAGCAATGCTTCATTATCCCGACCCTTCAGATTCAAAACCGGACTAAAACCGTGAGAAATAAGGCGGCTGAGTGTTGTACAAGAGAAAGTTTCTTGACTGAATTAGAGAAAAATGTTTAAAAAATCAATTTTTGAAATTTCTGGTTATCAGCTTTTGATCCTGACGCCTCATATGAATTTCCGAAAATGAATTTAAAAAGTTGTACTGCAAAAATGATTAGCAAATCAAGTCAATATAAAACTTACGAGAAAAATGTTCTATGGACCAGCTTTTCCAATTTCCTAGAAGATTCACCTGAAAAGAAAAAACATTATTAATGATTTATCAAATTATGAATGCATAACTATAAAATATAAAATATTTGGAGTGAAGAAATATATGTTTCAATAATAATAAGGTTTAGCGAACTCGCAAGCTAAATGCCGATACCATTAATCAGTGCTTACATACATTACAAACACAAATCCATTAGATAACTGATCCTGCAATCTTCCCACATACTCCTTGGAAATTTACCATTCGGCACAGCCCTTATAAAGTTTTCAGGAATTCTTCCGTGATTAAGCCTAAGAACTTTTCAATCTTATCTTCAATCAAATCTTGACACTATCACTGCAATAATATTAACCAGACGCATGCTCTGTAATTCCGTTTTGTATAGTCTCCTAAATTCTGCACTGGTCTCACATTTTTTTCAGACAGAATATTCCATGAGTTTGATCAATAGATACATTAACAAATCCCTTGAAGTGTTGGGGTATCTCAGAGCATTATTTGTGACATAATATTGAGAATACGGTACCAACTTCAGGGATCGCATCCATTATATAGTTAACAATTTCCTTTGCACGGCCATCTCTGCAACAGACCCTTGTCGGATTTGGATGACAGGTTGTGGTCTGTCATAGCTCAAGGTTGACGTTTCATCTTAATAGTAATATGTCATATTTGAATATGTACATATATTATTGTAATGACAAGGACGGACTGCTTAGCATAGCTCTGACACAGAGTGACTCACGGACTCTCAATATAGAACGTTATGTCAAACAAGGCAGCAATAGAGCTGGTCTATTGTGTCTTCTCAAAGAGGGAAAAAACGTGCTGGCTTCCTAGAATACTCTTCTTCCAAAATGAGTGCAGAGGAAAATAAAATGATGATTTTTTAAATTTTTTATTTTACCGAGACCAACATGAAAAAACAATATGTTAAAAAAAACTTGTTGATACGAGGAAAGCTTCGAAATTCAAAAATTGATTTTTTCGCTAGTTTAGCCATGCAAAGCTTTATGCTTCCGAATCTTCAGCTTCAGAGCGAAACCTACCATTTTTGAAATTTTGGAGTTGTCAGCTTAGGATCCGGAACGCATCATATAATTTTTTCCCACAAGGCAACAGATGAAACACCATTTGAGGCGTTTAGTATCAAAACCAGTTCGATCCCATTTTTATAAAAAAAGAAATTTGTTAATGTGTTTTGAAAGTTTAAAAGGTATTCTAAATTTGCGTTTGATCGTATGGATCTAAAGCGGTTCCATCCCATCCAAAATTGATCACAAAGTAGGGATTGTGCAACAAAATCAGTTCAACGCTGCGATCGTTAATCGAAAACGGACTACAACCCACTGTTGAAGATTTTAATGTAAGCCAAAATGAAGACATTTTAGCTGAAAATAATATTATTTTTCTAGCTATTATATAATTTTATAAAATAGCAATTCAATTGATTTTTATTTTAATATTTTAATAATAAATACCTACTAATTTTGATACTAAACTGATTTAAATTCGCAGTTTAAAAAAAAGTCTCTTATTTCAATCTAATTAAATTAATTAACATTAATTATTATTTTTAAAAACGGTTTTAAATATTGCATATTGGAGAATCCCCTATATTTATTTTTCATCTTACAAAATAATTTCATCAAAAATACTGCAAATTTATGTCATTAGTTGACTAAGCATTCAATTTGGTTATTAATTAATTAAAATTTTTAATACATTATGAACCCCGCGAATCGACTAAAATAGTTCAACCGATCTAATAATAACCTACTTTTGACATGTTTTAAGCAAACATTTGTATAAAATGTTCCAAAAGATGGTTATGAATTTTTAAAACTTTTTTGTTTCTCCTGAAAAATTTTATGAAATGGATCGAACTGGTTTTGATATTAAACGCCGCATTTATATGTCACAGCCAGAATTGAGGGACCTAAGGTAACTGAATCTTAGTACTAGAATTTCGGAAACTTCAAAACATCTAACACCCCACGCTTTATTACAATCATTTTTTTAATATTATTCATCGCTCTATTGTTATATTCTTATTTAAACCTCGTTAAAATATTTTCCAGTTTCTAGTTCTGTTTCCTTTTAAAGAATGTTTTGTAGTACCTACTTTAAACAATTATTTATTTACTACTTTTTAGTTCGGCTACAAAAGTGTGTTTTCTGGGTTTTTTAGACTATTATGAGATTTACAAAACTCGCCAGTTGATCCTGCAAGTAGTCATATGCTTGTCTCAATGATCGGGAATGAAAAATCGCTAATCCTGAAGATCCTGTTCGGGATAATAAGTCTTACTAAATTACTTGCCCTTACAGATCCGAACTATCTCACTTGCCGGCCACTAAACAGATACAGATGCTGGCTATCTCTTAAATCGGAGACGCAATTAGAAGACCGGACTCCCTGAGAACTAGGTCGTAAATGGATTCGCAAAGTAACCGTTAACAACAAGAGACAGAGCCGGCCGACCCCCACCTCAAGAAGTCGAGTGTATGCCTGCAGTTAATATGAAGGAACACGCCTCGCTCGTAAACAGTAACAGCACAGGAGTCACGTACTCCATGACTTCTGCGTCTCTTTTCCGACCCTAAGATTAAATGACAAACACTAAATGTCATATTTATGGCCGGCATTAACATGCTACATGAACAATGGGAGGCATCTTGCTGTACATTTTCCACCCACTCAACACTTTTCCTCCTTAAGTGT
Source organism: Arma custos (assembly GCA_037127475.1). Taxonomy (NCBI): domain Eukaryota; kingdom Metazoa; phylum Arthropoda; class Insecta; order Hemiptera; family Pentatomidae; genus Arma; species Arma custos. The sequence continues at coordinate 23,397,538 of CM073765.1, read as the reverse complement.
GAGGGTGTAACTTGCTACACATTTCTCGTTGACACAATGCAATAAAATAAAAGAAAAATCCTTAAGATTCAGATAAAATGAAATCTCCAGATGCCACGTTGTCGATTCACAACTATCGATAAAAAAAAACCTGTACCAGTACGACCCATGAAGGGTTTGGGGTTCAGTATAGGGTAGACACTGTACTGTTTCTTGGGCAACGGTTATGAAGAAGGTGATTTATCCAAGATCAAACTAACTTCCAGATTTTCCTCTTATTTTGGGTACCCACTTTTTAACAGGCTGGGTGAGCCCCAGGAGTTTCCTAGATCTCATATTATCCGTCCCCAGCCGCTAACAGATTAAATAACAGTCTATTTGCCACTCTAAGCTCTACTACTGAGCCACTCCGCTCGTGTCACAACTATCAATAAAGAATTTTTCAGCAAAGTATTAATTTTGTTCTATTTACATATTTCCCTTGGTTCTCAGCACTCTAAATACTGAGTACAACGCCCCACATACAAAAAGAGAAATAACAATAATTAAAAATAGAGAAATAAAATACTGGCATGTAAATAAAGTCTATCTTTAAGATAATGAAAATCAAATGTAGCACTTTTTAAATCAACAGCCAAACACTTATTAACCAGGGATCACTAGAGATGTAGTAATAGGCTTCACAAACTTCTAATCCCTAGATCACGAGTTCGCAGCACGCCAAATAGCAGATTAATTAATTTTAATAATTAAAGATTGGTCATGCCATCCTTCGGAAGGGACGTACAATGGTGGTCTTTAGCCTGTGTGGTATCAGGTAACTGTTAAAGATTCGTATTTTAATTATAACTGGATAGGCAAAATTTATGAATCCCAATGCAGCATCGTCCGATTAGCCATAGCAGCATAAAGTGAATAGTTAAGAGAATAAAAACTTTTATCAATCAAAGAGAAAAGTGTATGTATGTAGGTGTCCATGAAAAAAATTATAATTATAATTATTACATTGTAAAATCATGTATTTAGTTATGAATCACTTGTTATGTACCATATTCTATAACTATTTATTGATCATATATATAAACTATAATAAAAGTTTTTGATGAAAAAGTTACTTTACTAATAGTAGAGGGACCCTAGATAGGATTTCCCCCTATCGATCCAGCCTAATACAACCCCCTGATAAGATTAAACCTGACACTGATAAAGATTAATGCACGCTTCCTTCCTAAAGATATAAAACAAAGAGGGAAACACCTGGCTTCGGTAGTACCGTATTGTATTAGCCGAAATTACAGTATTGTTTCTGTCTTCTAGCAACAGAAATTCACCAGGATATGGTTAGGAAGTGCGTATGAATTTAAATAACTAAAAAGGTCTAGTTGGTGTTCGGTAAAAATGGATAATTCCAACATTATAAGTTTTATATTCACATCAATATCTAACGATATATAATAATGCATCTAGTGTTAGTTCTATTAAATCTATTTATTGTAGGAAACATTAACTTACTAAATACTTTTTTTTTCAAAAATTGAAGTATTTCACTAAGTACTCTAATGAATAATGAATTTTGCATTTTTCAGAAACAAAATATGAACCTATTATTTCAGGGAGTCTTAAATTGTGTTTCTCAATAAATTTTCATATACATTAAAATATATATGTTTTACGTAAAGTAATATTTTTTAAAATAATTAATTAGATTAGTTTCTATCTGCTTAAATTTACGATATATTCAATTATTGCACTTATACTGATATTACCACAACCTAATGAATTTATTTTTAAATTTGTCTTTTTAACAAATTTCAACAATTTGAATGTATTCTTAATCCTTTATTTCAAAAACTAACTTTAAGAAATATGAAGAGAAAAGATACACCCCCGGCCGGGGGCATATCTTTTCTCTTCAAATAAAAATACCTAAAAATTAAAACAATTAACAAAAAATTTAAAATAAATATGTTATGTTTAAATTAATATTTTTTCTGTATTTATACATCAAAATTATACCTCAACTTCCATCGACATTTTTTAAACTTTACGACTTCGAATAATTGGAAAATTTACAAAAGATTTTACTTCTAACAGGATATTAGCCAAACATTTAGAGCTCCCCCAAAAATTTTTAGAATATCGAACTTAAAAAATGTATTTTATATTTAAATTAATTTTAAAGATTATTTTCCTTTACAATTATAGATATACATCGTATACACAGCCTCCGAAAGATTTTTGTAATTAAATTGTAATTCAAACACCTAGACCCAACTAAAAATTTTATGTAATTTAAAGAACTTTAAAAAATATATTTTTTTAACATGTTAAAGATTACTTACTGTCAGTTGATGTTATAGATATATTTATTAATCTTAGCTATATTTCCGTACCTCCCAAAGATTTTTTTCGGAGCTGTCCAAACATACAAAAACTATTTCATGATAATATTAAAGTTTTACTTCAATGTAATGGTATTTAAGTGTCGAGGTATAGTTTATAACAGAATAATTCATATATTTATACGCATAAACGATTTTTTTTATTTATGTGTTACCTAAAATAACAGGGCCTGTCTTGGACTCAGTAACTTTCTTGGTGAGGTATTACTGTGTTTAACATACATAACTAGTTAGGAATGTAATAAAATAAAAATTAAGCGGATTAAGGCAGATAAAACAGACATTTCTCTGAAACAGTTATTGGTTATTTTTAACCTCGCCCAAGTTTCAGCTCGCTAACACAGGTGCAAGGAACAGTCGGTTAGTGAACTTCAAGCATTTAAGATCTAGCCAACTTAGCATAATATAAATTATGTCAATTAAAATTTAATAATGAAGGAGTATATTGTTCATAAGTGTAGTGTTAATTTCTAATTAAGTGTGTTAATTAAGTATAGTGTTAATGGTTAATTTTTGTATAATTATATATTATCTAAAGTCCTCGTGCGCGTGGATATTTTTACTGTCGTAACAAAAATGTGTTCAAGAAAGTAAAACGGCTGCGAAACAGGACGAGAAGAAAAAAAGAAACACTGGATACATCAAGAAAAATAAAATAATTTATTTTCTGTATACGGCAGTGGAATAGTTGCAGATGAGCTCATGAGCACTAGATTAATGAAAGTAATTACCCAATTATCTTCTCATCCTGTCATTTTCACAGTTCGAGATATCGAACGATACAAATCGCTGAGTAGACTGACAAGTGAGAGATAAGTCACTCGCGATACGTTCTGCAATCGAGTGAGTTGGAATATTTTTTAACGCCTCCATTTAGAATAAATGGAATTCTTTTTGCGTATCGTGTATCGTATATCGCTTACGATGTATTGCCTCAGCATGAAACCGGCCTTACGGAATAATGAAGCATTTAAAAAATGCGGATATAAATCCAATTTCGGAAGTAATTAAGAAATAAGCGATATAATAGACGGGAGAGACACTTCCCATTATTTACAGAAGACAATAGCTACATTTGCATTAGCTATTGGTTGCAGAATGTTATTGACGGTAATTAGGCGTGGATGTGTGTCAATGTTAAATATATTTTCAAATTTTGTGATGTTAGGTGTTTTATTAACTATGTTTGTACTGTTTCTTATTTTCTAGAGAAGCTGTCTCAGTTGAGCGCCGACTTCCAATCAAAATAGAGTTTTGTGAATTGGGTTCAAATCCGGTTGTGGCAGAGAAATTATTTAATTTTTTAACAGCTACAGTTGGAACCTGTGGTGTTTGACGACCCTCCTAGAGCTCAACCAGCCTCTGTAAAGAGGATACCTATAATTAGGGGAAAGCCTGGCGGTCGGAAATCTCGGATAAAGCATCTCTCTGCATAACCTCTATTCTAGATACATTACAGTCTCTACAATATACTGAACCCAAGACCATTCAAGGGTTGTAGTAATAAGGTTTTTTATTCTATATTCCATACAAGGTGTAGGTCCTGGGTTCAAATCCCCCTCGCTTATAAACTTTTATTTTATCTGTTAGTAGCCACAGTTGGTCCCCGTCAGACTGACGGCCCTCCTGGCGCTCATGCTATACAATAAAGAAGGTACCCTTAATTGGGGAAAAACCTGCCTGTCGAAAATCTCGGACAAATCACTCTCTTCCACAATTGTTGTCCAAAAAACTGTACAGTCTCTACTATGCATTCCTTCATCCCAAAATCCTTCACGGGCTGTAATATTAAAGACGTTTTTCCTTGTTTTCTATTCGGGTACACAAGGTGTGTTATTTGGCTATGTCGAGGAAAATCAGTATCACCTCGGGATTTTCACAATAGTGGAATCGATCTCGCTTCCCGTATCCCTTTGTCTCGTAAACTACAAAGAGCGAATGTGTCCCCGGTCCAATTTGACTGCAAAGGTAGCAGCGGAATATTAGACTTCAAAGGGACGAATATAAATACGCGGCAGTAGAAGGGAAGATAAGCTGCGAGGGAACACACTCCACTATCGAGTGTGTCTGTATTTCTCTGGATGTATAAGAAGGGGGTTGGAGGCTATTAGTGGGGGTATTTGGCCATCGGGGCCCATCCTCCGCACATCCAATATTATTATCCCCTCTTACTATATCCTAGTGTCTACCTTCTGCCTATATCTGCCATAGGATAACGTCCTGTGAGGTGGTCCAAGTGGGAATAAGAGCATTGATCCTTAAGGATATGGTCTGTTATTGGACTTCGCAAGATTATCCTCGGTATCGTAAATGTATATGTCCATATCTAGGTCGGAAGGAGAATTTGGAACTATAGTCGTTAAATATATATCATGATCGGGTAAGAAAATGGCGGTAACAGAATCAATTCTGTTTACCCCAATAGTTTCATTTTTATATATTATTTTATTTTTATTATATTTTTTTTGTTTCAATTATTTCCGTTTTACATATTTTTGCATCTTTTTTATCCAGCCCTGAAGAAGACCTGCAATGTGGGTCAAAACGTCGGTTTGTAATAAATCTTCCATCACCATTTAAGGAATTAATTCTTTGATCTCCACCCGAACCAATATATAAATATGATATCACCTAATAATTATTCAAGATATTTCATGATTCTGAGAAATGGTATTTTTATGAACATAAATGGTATATTTTTCATAAAGCGGCCTCAGATGGATCCAATGGGTTCTAGGAACCATCTTAATCATTTAGTTCATGGGGCTCACCCAGCCTCTGTTAAGTGGGCACTCATCAGAAGGGGGCAAATCTAGCGGTTGACCTAAATCACCGTTCTGCACAAACAACTGGTTCTAGTGGTATAGGTTTTTTTTTTAAACTTGCAGGTTCATTGCGTTTAATTAACCATATTGTATTTGTTTAATAACAACCACAGTTCCTCTTACCATATACTTACAGGAGAAAAATAAATAAAGACAAAAATAATGATAGAGTAATTAAATCTGATAAGGTAAAAACGAAACTATGAAAGAGCAGAGACGTTAGAAGGATAGTTAACGCTCTTAAGTGACGTGCAATTAGAACAACTAACAGCTATAACAAACTTTAGCTTTCTAATGAGCCAAGCTCTTACCACAGCGTCGGGCGTTGCGCAAGGATTTTCCTCTTCGTCTTGCCATTGTTGTGTTCTATTATTGGAACCTCTTTCACACGTGCGGATCGATTTCTTAGTAATATATGTATTTTTTCCCTATTAAATCCAGAAATTGAAGAGGTATAACTTGATACCGAGTTATTATTGTCAACATATCTTTTTTCCTTATTGTTTAAATATTTTTAAAAAAAATGTTTAATAGGGTCACCTGTAGTCTAGTGGACATTAAAACAACTATGACCAAGATCGGGAGTTAGCAGCTTGCCAGAATTTTATAAAGGGAGTATTCTTAGTTTTTCCATCCTTATGGTTAGTTAGTTATGGAGGTCCCGAGCCTTTAAATAATAATGAAAATTGAAATAGACAGCATTAAAGTGAACAATAATAACATTAATACCAATAAAAGTAGTTGAAATTAACGTTTATTTTATTTGCCTACTACAATCTATGAAGAATCATGGTTATGTACGTTGAAGTTTTTCCCTCAATTATGGGTACCCTCTCCAGAGTGTCTGGGTGTGGCACAGGAGGGTCACCAGATGCCACAGGGTACATCCCTATATTATGAAAGAATTATTAAGGTATATATTTTTTTTTTTTAAGGAGCCACTAATATTAAACTTTGAATATATGAAAATCATATAAAATTTTATGGAATAATCCACAAATCAATATGAATATTTAATAATGGATTGAATTGGTCAGGGGGCGCAGCCAAAGATAACACAAAATAATGAAAACTTATTTTAACATACCAAAGTTTCGGCCTGAGATGTAGGCCATCTTCAGCTTTAGGAAAGAAACAGAAAATAACTACATCAAATATTACAATACCACGGGAGAATAACACAATTTATGTACAGAGTTGATAATAATGTACAGAAATACAGAGAGTAAGGTAAATTATTAAATAACTAGTGAGAAAAAGTAAAGAGTAAGGTACATTATATTTGTAATAACTGTATTTTATTATGGATTATTAGAATTATCCAGGCAACTATTTTCCACTCAAACATAAATCTTTAATTTATTTTATTGATATATGATATAATTTTTTTTTAAATATTTTATTTGAAAAGAAAAGATATGGCCAGAACCGGGACTCGAACCCTGGTCTCTCACCACACCTAGGTGACACCTTAACCATCTCGGCCACCCTGGCTCGTTTCTCGGTCAGCCATATCAATTCTTTTCGGGTGGCCAAGATGGTTAAGGTGTCACCACGGAGATGTGAGAGACCCGGGTTCGAGTCCCGATCCTGGCCATATCTATTATTTTCAAATAAAATATTTAAAAAAATTATATCATATAACAATAAAACAAATTATAATAATATTTATGACTTAAAGTCAACAAGATCCAAAAATAAAGTAATGTTCAATTAACATTCTCCCCGTGTATACATCGCAAATTGCGAGAACACGGAGATATTGGATCAATGAAAAGAATTGATATGGCTGACCGAGAAATGAGCGAGGTTGGCCGAGATGGTTAAGGCGTCACCACGGAGAGGTGAAATACCCAGGTTCGAGTCCCAGTCCTGGCCATATATTTTCTTTTCAAATAAAATATTTAAATAAATCTTTAATATTTTACTTTAAAACCACTACTAGTAAATTATTGTTATAAAACATGGAACGAGACAGGAATAATGGAAGTGCGGAGTAACCACGAAATGGAATCTTTGCTTGATGAAAAGTGGCGAGTTGGCTCTCAAGTTAAAAACAAGAATATCTATTCCCCCTCCGTGAGGGGTGGATATTTCTGGTCCCTCCGAATCGAGATTGAAAAAGTTGTGGGGCTTCTAACCCCCCAAGTCCTCCCCCCCGTGGTTTAACTCCCCCGACCCAGTCAGACTTTTGAAAGGATCAAAAAGAAAAAAAGTAAAAAAAAAGAGAAGAATAAAGTTCAGTTTTTCTGCCACTTAACTAAGAAAGGATAAATGAAACAAAACTAAACTTTAAAAAAAAAGAAGCCAAATACTCCTTTTGTTTCAAGTAAAAAAAAAAAAAAATTAAAATCGCAATATTTCACAATGCAAGTCTTATTTACATGGTATAATTTAACTTGATTTCTCAATCTTATTATTCTAACTGACTCATGAGTCCCAATAAATATCTTATATAATAATTAATATAGGAGTATATTAGAGAAAAAATAATAATTAGGAATAGATAAAAATAACTTGTACCATTTCAACCCATGAAGGTTCTGGGGTACAGTATATGGTATAGGTTGTACTGTTTCTAGAAAAACATTACAGCTCAATCGCCGGGTTTTCTCCTAACATGATTCATAATGTATACGTTATCTCACTCTGCTAGGTTTAACAGAGAAATAACTTTAAAGTAAATACATTTTTCAATAATATAGGTCTTGTACCTACTTATTTGTTTTTTTGTTTTTTTACTGCACCTCCCAACTATCTCCATTCTCCTATGAAAAATATATTTTTATAATTTATTTTATTGTTATTTTTCAAATATTTTATTTGAAAAGAAAAGACATGGCCAGGGCCGGGACTCGAACCCGGGTCTCCTACCTCTCCGTGGTGGTGCTTTAACCATCTCAGCCATCCTGGTTCGCTTCTCGGTCATATAACAATAAAATAAATTATAATAATATTTATTGGCTTGAGTCAACAAGATCCAAAAATAAAAGTAATGTTCAATTAACATTCTCTCCGTGTATACATCGCAAATTGCGAGAACACGGAGATATGGGATCAGTGAAAAGGACGGATATGACTGACCGAGAAGAGAACCAGGATGGCTGAGATTGTTAAAGCACCACAACGGACAGGTGGGAGACACGTGTTCGAGTCCCGTTCCTGGCCATATCTTTTCTTTTCAAATAAAATATTTGAAAAATAACAATAAAATAAATTATAAAAATATATTTTTCATAGGAGAATGGAGATAGTTGGGAGGTGCAGTAAAAAAACAAAAAAACAAATAAGTAGGTACAAGATCTATATTTGATGAGTGCCGACGTTTCGACATATTCGTTTATAGTAACATGTTACTATATCCTTACTCTAACGTTTTTTATATATTTTTTGTTATGTTTGTTTTCTCTCTCATAGCCCTAAAGATGGCTTACAAGGTAGGTCGAAACGTCGGCACTCATCAAATATAAGTCTTGTAGCTACTTATTTGTTTTTTTACTGCACCCCCCAACTATCTCCATTCTCCATCGCATCATCCAGTCAACTATTTCCTCTCTAACATATGTTTTTCATAGTTTATTCATTCTCTTCAGTTAACTGGCAGGTTTCAACACTGCAACCGATGTCTTGGGTTCAATATATGGTGCAGCCTGTACTGTTTCGTGGACAACCGTTATGCGAGACGGTGATTTGTCCTTGATCAATTGCTCAACCGCCAGATTCCTCCCCCCTTATTTTCGGTACTTTATAGAGGCTGGGTGAGCCCCAGGAGGGTTCTAGATTCTATGGGATCCATCTCCAGCTGCTAACAGATTAAATGAAAGTCTTTCCTGCAGCGGGATTTGAACCAGGATTTTCGGCATGGAAAATCAGCACTTTACCACAGAGTAACTGCGCTCCCCAGTTCCAGATAGAAATATCAATAAGAAGAATTCATGAAAAGTCTTGGGTTCAGTACATGTAGAGAACAGTTGAGCAGGGAAGTGACTTGTTTGAGATCACTCTCAAACTGCCTATTTCTCTCCCATTAAGGTTCCCATCTTTATAAAGGTTGGATGAGCCAGGAGAGTCTGCAGATCCCAAAAGGTCCATCCATGATTGTTAACAGGCTAAGTATTTTATGTGTCAGAGCCACAATAATATAATGAAATATTTTTGGGACAGAATAATCTAGGTAACACCGGATAAACAGATACAAGGCAATATTAGCGAGGAATAAAGAGAGTTTATAATTGCAAATTGCGGAGAACCCGTTGGGGATGAGATGGGAGGGGCGGTGAAGAGTGTTAAAATCGATTGTACTTATTAGAATCGATACTAAAGCCACCCACACTTGCACACAGACATGTAGGAACACAAACTCACACCGGAACGAGCTATCCATTAAGTTAATCAGGAGGGGCCCATATTTCAGACAAGTGGGCTCCTTTGCCACCTGCCACACACCACCAATTCACTCACCCCACTCCCCATTTCCATATTATTCCACCTGGCACTCACTAAACCGCTTACTCAATAAACTCGAGAATTTACGACGCCATAATAGGAAAAAGTATTAACACCCTTTTTTCCTTTTATTAGAACATGTGAACATTCTTCATGTTCATCATTCTTTCATTCATGGGAATTTTCCTATTAATTTTAATAAAGTTAGTCCAAAACAAAATATATATTTAGTATAATTAGGTGGTAATCCCCAACCATTGTTTCAATTGTCCAAATCGCTAGAACTCCCATCGTTATACAGATCTGCAGCCCCAGTGCATCCGTTTTGTTAACTGTATTGAGGGAAGTGAATTCGTGTTATTTTTGTCTTTAACTTGAAATTTTTCTATAACATAAGGCCTAACTCCTCGAGCCAAGGCCTGACTTGGACACTTATGCACTACGAGAATGACCCGATTCCACCTCCTACAGTACAATGAACACATTCTGGTCAAAATTCAACTAATTCCCCGGAGCTGCAGTTGAACGCCTCTTGGTATTCTTCTACAGTCTAATTCAATTTCAAAATTGACATACAATTTTTTTTTCCTGATTGAAATCAGGCTGTGGTAGATATATTGCTTAACCTGTTAATAAAGAGGGTACCCTTAACTGGAAGAAAAACCTGGTGATTGAGCGTGATCTCGGACAAATCACCTCCCTGCACAACCGTTGTCCTAGAAACGGTATAGCCTACCATGTACTGAACTTGTAACCAACCCTTCATGGGGTACGTTTTATATCATAGGTTTTTTTTCGGTTTTTACCAGCAATTTTGTAATACACTACTTCCCATACACGTTCGAATTTTTTTTCATAATAGAGAGGGAAATGATGAGAATATATTTTAATTTGAATAGTTTTAGAAGCCATGAAACATTTGCCAAATTCGAAAATGAATTCGAAACTAAAACCGTGCCGAAAAACCATTGAATAACCATCGAAGTGATGACGATTAAGATTCGAAAATAATACAAGAAATATTAGTTCAAATCATTACTTAACATGCTCCCCCCCCCATTTTCCAGGAAGGGTCACCCTGAAATTCGGAGGGAAACTCAGTTCTCGGTATAGAAATGGGTTGTTGGATCGATTTGGACCAGTTTTTCCTGCACAATTAAGGTGAGGCTTGGGGTAGTTATAAAAAGAGAATTTGGTTGCTAGCGATTCGGTTTTCAATTACCGATGCTATTGTGGAGCGAGGAGATGACGTCCGACTGAAGTTGGACAATAACCTCGAGCACAAAGGACTCCCCGATGTGCCGGGGTAGCCAACGTGTCTCTCTTCTACCTCTTGTCTCTTAGTGGCTAACCTCACTGATTTAACTTATCATAATACATTACTATTTTCCATAAATATTATTAGAAAACAAAACAAAGTTGAACATAACATAACATAACAGGATGGATTCAAAACAGTCTTATAGAGTTAGCATAATGCCCTTCTCTATGCCCAAGATCGCAGATTTAGAGCCCTATAGGTTGCCTTAGGATTTTTTTAAATGGAGTAAAAAATGCTTCGTTGTACCGTCCTTCGAATACGACTTAAAATGGAAGTCCCAAGTGCAGTGCAGTTTCAGGTACTCGTTAATGATCCCTATCCTAATTATACCTGGACTACCACTAGCATCGTCCGATTAGGCTAATGAACATGAAGTGATGTTAAAGGCAACAAACAAGTATAGCCACGGCTGGAATCTGCCAACAGACCACTGAGGATCTTAATAATCTTCATAGGATAAATCGCTTAAAACAAGACAGTTTATCGTGATCTCTGACAAATAACCTCCCTGCATAATCGTGATCCTAGAACCAGTACAGTCTCAACCTTGTACTAAACCCAAGACCTTTCGTAGCGGTATATATTGACACATTCCAGACTACAGTATACTATGTGCCTTTTATTACTTTTTTACAATAAGAATTAACAACATATGTGATAAATAAAATATATACAAAAACATTACTTACATCCTGATACAATTGACAAAACCTTTCAAAATATATACTGTTAATGAATTTAATGAATTCAGGCTGAAATGCATTATATAGTTCGTGTTCAGATACTGGCCAATCTTTCCATCTTAATATTATATAAATAATTAATCTTGACCTTACTAATAATTAATAATCTTATTAAATACTCTTTAATTTGGATCATATTTTTATACTCATCTATTTAAAACAAAATAGGTTTATATCAATTAGTTGAATTTTATTTTTAGTCAGTTTAAAGAGATGTCGGTTTTTTTAGGGGATGCGGTTATTAACTATATCGTGTTGTTCAGATAAAAGAAATTCTTTTTCCGGCGAAACTAAGTGAAATTAGAAAGAGGAAAAGCTATACAATTTTCCTAATCAAGGAAAAATTACGGAAACAAGAGAAGCTAGTAGTTCGCCTTGGAAGTATAAAAGAGAATTAAATGGAAGATAATTGTTGAAGGCGACACTGAAATATGAGATAGCTTAGAGTGGACGCAAAAGCATAGTAACCTGACACTCTACCCAGAGCGGACCTTCTAGCGAACACCTACGTCAATGTACAGCGTTTAAGGTCTCAAAGTTCCTCGATATTTTTATTGAGTAAAAACTCATGTTAATTTAGTAAAAAAATAATATCACTTTATTAAAAAAAAAATCTAAGTCACTTAAGAAATTGTAAAACAGAAAAATAAATAAATAGGAGGTCGTGAGGACTGCGAACAGAAGTGAAAATTCAATACTTTGGAATGACTTCGTTCTTTTTTTAATTTATAAAAAGATTATAGTCTGAATTATATATATATTTCAAATATATTGTTAAATTTAAATTATTAACATTAGTATGATTTTCACATATACTAACGCTCTGAACAATAACTATACATTTTCAAGCGGTTCATTTATCAAAACTTCTGATGGGCAGCATCTTAACTAAATATCAATCATTTATAGAAATATAATAAGTACATAGTTATATTATTTGCACCTCGTAACGTACTTGTATTTACATAGATTTTATTGTCGTTTTTAGCATTATTGCCATCGCTAAGTTCAACAATACATAGATCATTTGCACATTCAATAATTTCATAAAACAAGATATTTAACTAGAACAAAATAAAATATTTTATGTAAACGAAAGATTTAACCAGTTATCGATGTTTTAAATCATTATTAGTATCGATTACACAATTATTGAACTACATTTTAGTTAAATATTATTATTCTTATATCAATGGAATTCTAACCTTTGAACTAAAGTTGATTAAAAGTCCCGAAATTTTAATATTTTTTCTTCTCTATAGAAGATGGAGTGTTGTCGAACTGAGCGGGCAGTCCAAACGGATCGGCGACCGTTCCATACAAAGCAGAGACACCCTGGACAAGACAATTGAGGGCCTTGACCCGCGCACAGGATGCGGCGGCAACAGCCCGTAGATCCGCTGTCAACCTCTTTCTCCTCGGCCTATGCCCCACCCCCCTCCCAGTCGATGTTATCCTCTTTACTCGACACGGCCTCGACCTTATCTCAGATCCCGAGATAGCTCCCATCTTCAGGAATACATTTTCCTACTCCTGCCATAAAGAAACGTTCCTTATCTGGAGCTAACACGGTGGCTCGCCTGGCGGATGATAAAGGAAGCTTTTTACCTGCCCTTATCAGTGTACATCCGCAGGTAGGTGATAAGGAATGCGAAGCGTTGTACTTCGTGACGCTTCTTGTATCCGCAATCAGTGGCGTTCCGGAAACAAGGATTAAACGGAACTTTTTTTTTTTAGATAACAATAACCGTTTTGTGTTACAGAAATTCGCAATGATAAGAATTATCATAAAATATTTCTGTATCGCAGAGGTAAACAACACTATCACGTGTCACATGTCACGTTCAGGAGATCCAATTATCTTTAACTTTGAACTAAAACAATCTGTTTCTTCGTCACTTGTAGAAACAGCTTAAAGAACATTGTTCACATAGTGATTGGCATTGATAAGTAATTGGAAGAATTCATCATAACATTTATTTATGACAACTTGCCTAACTGATTAACTATTTAGTGGGCGTGGTGTTCTTTACTTCCAATAATTAATAGCAAAGCTTATGGAGTATGTTAGATCAACGCATGGAGCACTGAGTTGCTGTACTGAAGGTCCTGACTCTTATTATATTAAATAAATTATTTAAACTGTTAAAATTCTCTGACGGACTCTATGGAATCTGCAATCTCTACTGAGATACACAGTCTCTATTATGTGGGTATTCTAAATTGGGGGAAAAGCTGACAGTTAAACGAGATGTTGGACAAATTCCTGCACAAACGTTGTTTAGAAGCAGTACAGTCTCAACTAGCTATTTAAAAATTAAATATGCAATACATTAATGCAAGGTTTTATTGGAAAACCGATCAATAAAGTTTTTTTCAACAATAGAAATAATTATTTTTGAAGAAACCCAATTTTGATTTTCTTTTTAAAAAAGGAAAAACTATAATTGTGTACTATTTAGGTAAAAAAAAAATATTCAGCCATACAGGTGAATTTATTGTACTCTTAACCTTTGTTTACAAAATAAAAAAATAAAATACTTGTCCATTAATGATAAAAAAATTAATAATGAATATACAGTAATCTAAAATATTTTGAACGTGAAACAACTTTAAGAGGAAACTGTATAAGAAAAATAAAATTATGACTACAATTTCAAAGCATGCTTGACGAATCGGATAGGTGTATTCTAGAACACGTGCGGTATGCCTTAGCATCACATACCTACATATTTTTTAGCCATAATAACATTACATAACAAAAGAAAAAAATTATTATTTTTAACAGCTATATGTAATGTTATAATATATTTTTCCATCCGAGCTAAGCCTTATAATAAAACTATACACTATAATTTGATATATGTTTAAAGAATATATGTATTTTATTTTATACTATATACATATATGATTATATACAGAAGTACATAAATGTTTCAAAGTCGTTGTATTGTGCATGTGTTAATTATATTCAAAATTAATAAAGTAATTACTCTCGGAAAATAAATAAATTAAGTAATATCTTTATTTTCATATTAATTATTAATATGTTAACAAGTAATATTAATATATACAACGAAGTAATTCAGTATGACAATTTTATCTGTATACACTATTTCTTCTTCATTACTTATGCGAATTACTAATTAGTGTATTTTAATATAATGTTTGTTATTATTCAATATGACTAGGTCTTAGGACCAAATTGTTTAGATTATATTAAAACTTCTAAAACAGTTTATTTTAGTATTATTATTAATAAATATATATTTATATTTACAGATTAATTGATGTATAACCATGCTCGTTATTAAGGATGATTCATAATTTAAAAAAAAATAATAATAATACTATCCCATTTTTATACATTTTCAAAAATTCATATAAAATTACAACAAATTTATTAAAAGCCGAGATATAAAATTCTTACTTCATACAGTTTAATTTTTAAATTAGAACATGGTTGAGATTGTAGTATAAATAAGGCAACGTTTGTGCAGGGAAGCGTTTTGTCCGAGATCACATTCAACTACCAGGGTTTTCCCCCATGTAAAAGTACCCGCTGTACAGAGGTCGGCTGAGCCCCACCCTGCAGAACCTACATGATACACAAGTTCAAAGATTAGTTAATTTATCTTCCACAGTTGGATATGAACCCGAAACTTGCAACACAGTAACTCAGATCTCTACAAACTGAGCCAATCCGCTCTCTAAAATTCAAATACATAAACTTAACTATTTTATTATATAGCATTTTATAGTGTTATATTTTTAGAATGGACCCCTAGGATTATTTTCCCAACTGAAAAGGGATACACTTTGCAAAAAACCATTTACATGATGAGAAGATTCAATAAAAAACGGAAAGAAAAAAAAAGGGACCAGAGCACTTATAGAATGAACCGGACCAATCAGAGGAGCTGAAAACGCTCAACGTCGGACCAATCAAATGATTGGTAGCAGAAAGGGGGAGGGGATAAGATAAAACTGAGTGGCTGATTGGTGGAGGTAAATGCTAATTGTGTTACCTCCATGCAAAAAAGGTCCCATTTTTAAATTAGCGAAAATTAAATTAAATTAGCGAAATCGAATTTAGATTTAATAATTAACAAAAAGCAAAAACAATAGATTATATATTATTCGAAAAGACGTCTTTCAGATAGCCAAAAGTTCGGATAATTGAAATTCACTTAAAAAAAAGAAGAAGAAGAAAACATTCTTCTTTTCTGCCAAACATTCATCACCCTTTTATAAAAAAACTTTTATTGTGTAATTCGCAAATATTAAAATCACTAACCTTCATTAAAATTAAGTCTACAATTGTTTTAAGCATAGTAGAAAGCATTGAATAATAGTTCTGGGAAATAAAATTTTAGATATTGGAAAGTAAAAAGAGACCTTGCATAAATGTTAAGACCGTGGAAAAAATTCCAACGAAAAGCCTTTAAATCTACAAAATTAACTGTCCTAATAATGTACTATCGGGACAGATAATTTCAATTTCTGTTTTAGTTTTGGAGACTTAAGGTCTTTTCGTTGGAATTTTTTCCACGGTCTTAAGAAATTTTAGATATTTAGATTCTTCAAACTTATTGTCAATAAATTGTAATGTCTACTACTACTTCGATATTCCGTTCGGATAATCGATGATCAACCGAATCAAGTTGTATAACTGCAATCATATTAAAAATTAATTTCAAATATTGAGGCCAGGAAATAGAAATATTCATTTATTATTTAACATAGAATTACTACTTGAAAAAATATGAAACTAGCAATACTATATATAAGGAGATCACCTTCCAAGTTTTTACCCCAACTTAGGGTATTCACTTTATAGAGCCTGGGTGAGCCCCAGTAGATACAGCAGCGTACATTTGTTGCTGTTAAAAGGTTAGGTAGCTTACCTACCACAAACGAATTTGAACCAGTAACCTCCAGCATAGCAACCCAGTACTCTATATACTTGGGAATCCCGTTCCGTATATATGACTAATAACTAAATAAATTTTACTAATAAAATAATTTCGGAAATTCAAGAAATTTTTAAATTTTATTTTATATACTTAGAAGAAAGTTGACTTTTCAAGTTTTTTTTTAATTAAAGAAACCACCCACAATAGTTTATACGAACGTGGATTGTTAGAGATTCCAAAGATGGGTTGTCTTTCTGGTGAAAACCGTTCCACCTAAAAGCTATAAATCGATTGACCCAATATAGACCAATGAAATGGCAGAACCACAAGGTCGTAGGAGTTTCGACCAATGAGACACTTATGTGAAATAAATAGGTATTTTTATTGGATCGTTATCGTGGTTCTAAAATCGACTATAAATTATGACGATTGGACAGATAGTCCAAATAGGTTTGTACATACACAAATAATTGTGTACATACAAGACTTTTTAACAACAAAAAATTGAAAACAAAATTAAATCTAAGCGTGTATTAGGGAACATATTATATATCTAGCTTTTGTCCGCGACTTCGTCCTCTTTGATCTTAAATAGAAATCAATGTTGAGTTTAAACGGAGAGTGAATTTTGAATTCCATAAATGAACTCCATATTATCAACAAAGACTTAGAGCATTTGTGAATTGAGCCAGCCTACCAATGCGTGTCCCTTTGTTGATAGATTTCAATAAAATGCCCTATTAAATATTAAAATTTAATGGCATAATTACAGAACTATCGATAGGTTTTCTATAATTATAATAATTCTTTTATAATTATAAAATACCAAAAACTGTAATATCTGTAATATCTTGCAAAATCATGAATACAATTATTATTATGTTAAAATGTAAAGCCTGCTTACTAAATTCACATCTCTAACTTAACATGATACGATTTCTCGTATTTTACACTTTTAGTTTTAGGGTCGATTTTCAAAAAATAAAAAAAACACGTATTTATTTAGTTCTAGTTCATAAAAATATCTAATTAACATGAAACATAGTTGATCTTGTTATTGAATGAGACCTGGACATAAGATATCACCTTTCTATGATAGGCATAATAGAATTCAAAAGATCCTACATAAGAAAGGGATCACAACTATTTTCTTTTGTTAATAATTTCTAACAATGGACATATCGATGCCTTAGTTCACAAATGTGTTTAGTGCAATTTTTTCAAAAATGGGTTTTGTTATACATAAATAATATGATAAAGTTGTGATCAGGAAGTCATAGATCATATGTTGATATAAAATTAATAGAGTAGCTGTGAGTGTTACAAAAATATATTGTGTGCTTAAACTTGTGCTGTAATATTATTGTGTTAAATTACACAGGCCAACGATGAAAAAACTTTTTTAATGAAAATACCTTATTCTTATGTTGTTTAGGTTGCTGAATCCAAATATGATGCTTAAAAAGTTGTATCACCCACCATTTATTCACATTTTATAGTTAAATTCATGAAATAAAGAAATATTTTTAGAATTTAACAGCTTTTTCATAGTTAAGATAACATGAAAAAATAGGTCTAATGAACAAAGATGATGTTGGCAGCACTGCTGAAACACATGCTAAACAGCTGATGTTTTGTTTATTTTCAACATAACCTCACTTTTACGTTTCCTGTACATGTGCTCAGTGCAATGTCTCATCGCGGCTGTAAAAACTCTGCTGACAGTTTTTGTTATATTTGTGGTGAGTTTGTTATTAAAAAGCACCAAAGAAACATTACAGACTTTGTGAAAAAGGTTTATCTAGCATACTTTGGAACCAAACTTGGAGACCAGGATAAACCTTGGGCACCGCATAAGGTATGTTATGTATGTGTTGAAGACCTCAGGAAATGGTCAAAAAAAGAGAAAAAACACTTTAAATTTGCTGTTCCCATGATATGGAGGGAACCAAAAAATCATTCCGATGACTGTTACTTTTGCAGTGCAGATATTACTGGTCATAACTCTAAGAACAAGAAGGTAATAAGCTACCCTAACCTTCCGTCCGCCATCCGACCAGTAGGGCACGGTGTAGATTTGCCAATCCCGGAACCACCAGAGGACTTAAATTCTATTGAAACAGAAGTATTTTCTGATGTACAGTCGGAGTTAGATGAACACGATGAAGAATTCCAATGTGTTACAGAAAATGTAGAGCCTAAATTGTTCACTCAGGTCGAGCTTAATGACTTAGTTAGGGATCTGGGCTTAACAAAAGAAAAAGCTGAACTGCTTGGCTCTAGGCTAAAAGAAAAGAACTTGCTGGCGGCTGGAACCAGCATTCATGTGTATAGGAAGAGAGAACAACAATTTTCGAAGTATTTTGAACAAGAGGGTGATTTGGTGTACTGCTCAGACATTCATGGTTTAATGAATGAGTTTGGAGTTGAATACAAAACAGAAGATTGGAGGTTGTTTATTGATTCATCCAAAAATAGTTTGAAGGCAGTTTTAGCACACAACGGTAACATGTATGCCTCTGTACCTGTCGGTCATTCTGTACATATGAAAGAGAGTTACGAAAATCTAGAAATAGTGTTAAATAAAATAGGTTATTCTGCACACGGTTGGATGATATGTGGTGATTTGAAAGTTACGTGCATGCTCCTTGGTCAGCAAGGGGGTTTTACCAAATTTCCATGTTTCTTGTGTGAATGGGACAGTAGAGCTCGGAATCAACATTGGTGCAGAAAGAACTGGCCTGCTAGGGAGTCTTTAAAGCCTGGCGAGAAGAACATTTTACGCAAAAACCTTGTAGATCCAAAAAACGTGCTCCTACCACCACTACATATTAAGTTAGGTCTCATGAAACAGTTTGTAAAGGCTTTGCCTAAAGATGGGCTTTGTTTCAAATATCTCTGTCAGAAGTTTCCACACCTTTCAGAAGCTAAACTGAAAGAAGGCGTCTTTACCGGGCCTGATATTAGAAAAATGATGTTTGACGTTAACTTTGAATCCACAATGACCTCAAATGAAAAGGAAGCATGGGTTTCATTCAAGCAAGTTGTCACCAAGTTTTTGGGAAATGAAAAAGACCCAGAATATAAGGCTATTGTTGCTAACATGTTAAAAAAATTTGAACAGTTAGGATGTTTGATGAGCCTGAAAGTTCACTTTTTGAGCAGCCACCTCGATTACTTCCCGGAAAATTTAGGAGATGTTAGTGAGGAGCAAGGTGAGCGTTTTCACCAGGACGTTAAAGTGATGGAAAAACGTTACCAGGGCCGCTGGAATACCAACATGATGGGGGATTACTGTTGGTCACTTCACCGGGAAGTTCAGCAAGCTATTCATCGCAGGAAAAGCTACACAAGAAGCTTCAAGGAAAAAAGGGAAAGAAAATATAAACCAATTCCAGTTGACAAGTGAACCTTGTATCATCACATAAAATTACTATTCCAAGTATTTTACTGTAAATACAAACCATTTTTACGATTCTACAGTGTTTCATTGATTTCCCTATATACTGTAAATGGGTATTAGACTATATAATAAAATACATTTTGCTTGGAAACTAAGGGTGATACATAAAAACTACGAGCAGATTTGGATTCAGCACATAAAAATCTATCAAGATCAGCTATTAAAATTAAAACAGTTTTCAAAAAGGTTTTTTTTGTTGGCCTGTGTTATTATCATATTGACTCCAGTAAATCTTGTTTCGGCACTTAACACATATGTGAACTAAGGCATCGATAGGATAGAGGTAATATTGGTAATGTGTTATATCCAAGTACTTTTTACTGATATTTATCGTTACATTATAATCAAATTACACAAAACCATTATAAATTGTAGCCTAGGTGTTATTCTGATATATAATCCGTTCAGTAATTTTTGCGTGGAAGAGTAACGAACAAGTAGAATATATTTATATATATATATTAATAATATTCTTTACAAATATAAACGCTACTTTTAGTACCTGTTATATCCTTTTAATGAATCTATTGAATTATTTTCACTGAAATACTATTTTATTTACACCAAACTAATAAAATAAATTAGAGGTGAATAAAATATTAACCGACACTATTATTATAACACTTAGCACTCACACTATTTGAAAATTACTTCACAAATTTGGAATTTCAAATAAGTAATCTAACGGAGCACCTTCACCAGCCGGCACTATCCGGCATACTAATGAGCGATGTTTTTGAAACAGATATGGTACAAAGTGACAGCCAATCAGAATCGAGTATTCTCTAAAACTCTATTATCCGGCCTGAGCAAGTCCGCCACTTCCTATCTAATATTCAGTCAGTTTTCTGCTTTGCTCAAGTCTGCATCACACGTTTATAAAATCATTATAAAATATGTCTTCTCTGAAATAATTACTTTTGGTATGTGTCTTTATTCATAAAATATATATAAATATAGAATATATATTTAAATTAATTAAGTATGTTGGATTTACTATATTTTATTTTTATCGCAAGCCAAGGATTAGTGACTTGATGTTAAACGAAAAGAATACATCAGAATAACACATAGGCTATAGCAAGCGCGGATTTAGAGGGGGGCGCACGGGGGCACGAGCCCCCAGATAGTTTTTTGTGTTCTCTGGAGAATTATAGAATAGAATAGAATAGAATAGAAAATAAACTTTATTCTGGGACCAAGTCCCTTTAGAATAACAATAATGGACAAATTAAAAAACATAACATTCATCTGGCCAGAAGGCTACATAATAACACAAATCATGAAATAATCAAGTGTGAACAAAAACATGGTAAAAATAGAAATAGATAAGAAAAAAAATAAGTAAAATACAACGAACTTGACTGCTTTTTAACTAATTGTAAAAAATAAATATATTTATATTACCAAACTAATGATTAATAATATCAATACAGTAGTTGATGACGAAATTACTAACTAAGATAATTGATTGGCATAGTATGCGATAATATATTTAAAAAGTCGGTATCATCGTTGATGTAGGAAAAATAAACAAAACAAGGGTAGCGGGATCGAGTTTACAATACTGTTATATTCAAGCATACCTTTGACCTGCTTGGAGAGCGACTTTTTGAGATGCCAAGAGATGATGGAAAAGCAGGGATTTGAATGAAGCTAGTGAAGAGGAATGGCGGATGAAAGGAGGGATTGAATTCCACACAGTGGTGGAGCGGGCGAGGAAGGAGCGCTCGAATGCCTTAGTTCTGTGGGAAGGAATGTAGAAATCGGAAAGGCGAGATCTTGTTTTGTGCAGCTGGACAGAGGATTTGAATGGGAGGAGACTATAGATATATGAAGGGTGTTGCGAGTTGATGGATTGGTATAGAAAAACGCTAAGGAAATATTGTCTACGGATGGGAGGGAAGAGCCACTTTAACTCATCATAGTGATGTGACACCCGGGATCGCCTCGGAGTACCGAGGACAAATCTTAAAGCGCAGTTCATTATTCTTTTTAAGCGGCTCTCAAGCATTTTCGAGAGGCCCCCGTATACCACACTACAGTAGTCGAAGTGGGGGAAGATGAGGGATGATACGAGCAGCTTCCGAGTAGGTTGAGTAAGGAGATGCCGGGAACGATGGAATAATTTTAGGGAACTAATTATTCGTCGGGATATTTGGGTGACCTGTGGTTTCCAGGAAAGGTTTTGGTCGATGGTAATGCCTAGGTTTTTAACGGAGGAGCTGAAACTGATGGGGTGGTCGTTTAGGATTAATGTTGGAAGGGTGGGGATAGTTGCAAGGAGAGAGTTGGAACCTAGAACGATGGCCTGGGTTTTCATTGCGTTCAGTTCCAGTTTGTTCAGCTTTGCCCAGGTACTGATTCGATCTAGGTCTTGCTGAACACTGGCGAACGCATATGAAAGCCCGGATGGAGGAAAGGATAAATAGATTTGGAAGTCGTCAGCATATAGATGGTAGGAACAGTGGTGAACAGATTTAGGAAGATCATTGATAGTACATAATTAATACATATAGTACATAATTAAAGGCAAATCAGGAATTTAGCATCTTGAAATTTGCTGATAGGTTCTTTTTATAATTTAAGAAAGAAATTTGGATAATTCAATGAGTGTATGGAATCCATCAGTTTTGAAGTTAAACAACTGAAAGTTTGGATGTACGAGTAACTTATAGTTATAAATAAAAAAAAAATTAAATTATTTATTTATAATGGTATTATCTATAGTACTGTAAAAGTTTCATCCAAATCCGTTCAGTAGTTTTTGCGTGAAAGACAGGCAAACATATAAACTTTCGCATTTATAATATTAGTAGGATTATGTGTTAAATCAACATGATACAATTAAACTACGCAATGAAGCCAAATGAAGTTGTCATCCTTCTGTTAACATAATTTCCGGAATATTTAATGTTTGTTACTCAGGAATAACCGATTTATAACTTTTATACAAAGTATAAAATTTACTCCTTCCTTAAATCGGATTTATACGAACTTATGATTATCCGAACTACATCTGATGATCAGTTCGGATAATAGACGCTCCACTGCAAGTAAATTTATATATAGTTAAATGCACCGCATTCTGATATTTTTATTTTTTTGTAAATACCCTCCTTTATAAGCTTTAGAGATAAAAGAAAAACTGGGTGAAAAATTGAAATTTTTTCCTAATATTTGACTTTTTCCTAATATACTCGTACATATCGAAGTATGTTTTTTTTTTAAAGTGAGTTATAAAAAATTGCCTACAAGGTATGTAAATTATATCCAATAATTATGACTCATGCAGCCATGCATTATTAGTTTACATAAAATGTTTATCCTTTTTTAGTTAATTTCGTGTTAGTACGCATTGCATGAATTAATAAATATTTATAAGAGGCAATATAGCTTCTATAGAAACAAATTTCAATAGCCGATTTGCTTTATGAATACCCGATTTTTTTTAGTTATATGGAACTTTCATATGCTCCTAGTGAAAAATTAGGTTTTTTTGAGTTATATATTGTTCTTTTGAAACAGCGATATATAATTTTAATTTTTTATTATTTTTTTTTATCCTCTTAGGTTAAACACAGAGGCCGCTCTGTTTAACTTAGATAAACCCTGTTTGCTGAAGATAGATGGCAAGGTGTGAAATACCTGAGCACAGTAATAAACTACTACCGCCGGCCGCTTTTTAATAAACTCTTTCCCCTCTCCAGTTTTCAGTTCCAGGGGTAGAAACAGGACGGTTCATAAATATAAATGGAACAGATAACTTGGAGTTACTGAAGCCCGGCCGGGATATGCAGTCAATTCGCAACACTTCGGATATCCGGACGTTATTTTATCTCCGGGGAGATAGAATAAGTTATTTCCAAATTGTTTTGGGCGCCCAGCAAAAATAGGGTAAACGAAAGAGATATAAGTAAAGGAAATAAGCAAGAAGAGAAGTGAAAGAATGAAAGAAAAAGAGACTAAGAAGAGATCGGATATTATCATGGCAGGTCCTAAATAACGAAAATTATTCGGGATCAACTGGTTAGCAAAACAACCTTCTATGCCCATGGTCATGGCCCGGCAGATTTTTTTAAGGGAGTAAAAAATCCTTGAGAGCCTGTGCAGTGTCAGGTACTCGTTAAAAATCTCTATCCTAATTAAACCTGAATAGGCAAAATTTAGGACTCTCAATGTAGCATCGTACGATTAGCCATTACAGCATTAGGTACCGTTAAATGTACATATAACATAGCTAGTTTTTTATATAATAATTATTTCGTTACGTTCTTCTTTTGTGTTGTGTTGGTGTTATAATCTTTATTATTAATTTATTCATGTAAGTTTTAATAAACTACAGAGATTTTTTCGAATGTCTTGGAGTGAGGCTGTTGCCACTGATTGATGAGTCTGTTTGGACTATTGGTGTATGTCCGGATGATCCCTCAATTGACTGGTTAGTTATTTTTTTTCTAGTATTTAAGTGACTCGAGGTTGTGTTTTTCAATGGCATTATAATGGGTATTTTGCCTCTTTTTCTTATAAAACTTATTTTTGTTGATAATAGATAATAAACATTATTCAATTACAAAATATTTATGAAACATTGGTAATATTACAAGTTTTATCAGATTGGAAAAATAACGTGTTATAAAACATAAAGTTCGAACTGTAAAACCCGGGTTTTCATCCCACTTTTTTACGCTCCGTTTTATCCGATGCGATTTGTTCGAATCCAATAATGCGATATACGTGTAAGAGAGTCATGGCCACAATACGAAGCGCGTTTTAGCTTTTATATTCTTTATAAAACTTTATATAAAGTTAAACCTTATATAAAGACCAATTTCGTCCACCAGCCTTTATTTCAACTTCTAAATAAAATGCTGACGGATGAGATCGGCAGTTAAAATTTTATTTCCCTCAACTTTATGGCAGTAATAAAATTAAACTGGGATTTGAGTCAGTGGAGCGAGGAAAGGTTTATGATACTTTAGATATTACATTTATTCTTATATAGTTCTTACTATTTGACATATAATCATTTAAAGAGGTATTATCAGTTCCAGAAATGCCAATATTTAGCATTCATTAATTATTTTAATATCATCTTATAAAAAAAAAATGGGGAGCGGAGTGGCTCAGTGGTAGAGCACTGAGTTGCCATGCCGGAAATCCTGGTTCAAATTTCTGATTCTGAATCTCATTCTCATTTCAGCTCTGAAGAAGTCAGCAGCATGGCTGGCGAAACGTTGGCGAAAAATTTATCAACCTGTCTAAACCAAAAGAAATCAACAAAGTCTTTTGTAATAATAGTGGCCGTGGAAACCTAAGAGAGTATTTAAATAAAATACTGTTAAAATATTATGTTTTTTTTTTATAGTACACAGTGGATTAAAGATAAAATTATATTAGTAACGTGTTAATTTATGTTTTCTAAAATACAAAAAAATAAACAAAAAAAGAGGACACCAATAATGCCTGAAAAGAGATAGAATTCTCGCTGATTTGCAAGCTAAAGGGGCTGTTTCTGTTGTGTGCTAAATCGGCCTTAAAACTTTTCACACAAAGCCACCCCCTGGTTAAATCAATAATATAGGACCCCAACCAACCCCTGCTCAGTACCGTAGGGGTAGCTCGTTCACGTAGTCTTCCATTTCGTGAAAATGAAATACCGGTTAGTGTGGAGTAACTGGTTTTCGCGGAATAGTGGTAAAATATAACATAATACTAAATAACATTTCGATAAGTCGTATTGTTCTAAACTAAAATAAAAAATATATATTGTTATCATTAATAAAAAAAAATTCTTCATAGATGGTGTGCGCTCATGTCACATTTTTCCATATCATAGCAAGTACAGTTAATTTTGAAGGATTCTTATTAATTAATATTTTCTTAACATATCTTCACTGGTTTTATAAGCTGAAAATTATTTTTTTATAATATTTCCAATGATTAATGTTTTTTTTTTTTTTTAAAGACATACGCATATTATTTATATCACTACACCCACTTTCGATAAATTACTTTATAAAAATTCGGTAAAATGTGAAAAAAAATTTTACATAAAAATGTTTGTTTTATGTCTTAATTAATTATTAAATATATTTTTAATTTAAATATATCTAATTTTTTGTGTCACAAATAATGATAAGAGTTTATTGGTTATGATTAGTGAATATATTAATATAAAAATATATTAATAAACTTGGAAAAAAATTAATTTATTTTTTATAATTTTTTGTTGTTTCAATTTTTAAATATTTTTATTTTGAAGAAAAATATTTCCCTCAGCCGGGATGATCGGGGTTCGAATCCCGGCCGGGGAAAATCTTTTCTCTTCAAAATTAAAATATTTAAAAATTAATTTATATAATTAAAACATTCCTATTACCATTAAGATTCAAGGTCTTCATATAAAGTACGAAAACATTGCCACAAACACATTCTTTGACTACATTTCGTAGTCATTATTTATAAATGTTTATTTAATATAATTAGGGAGCGGAGTGGCTCAGTGGTAGAGCGCTGAGTTGTCATACCAAAGGTCCTCAGTTCAAATCCCGCTGTTTGGGAGACTTTTATTTAACCTGTTAACCGGGGAATTCCCTTTTTAATTACGCAACATGTAGATATATAACAGGCGCAAGCTCTTTCACTAGGACGTGTCAGTACGTCACGCCCGGAGAACGTAATTTCATATTATTTTTTTTTTATTTATGCTAAAAATAAATCAATAGACTTTTTCATTTACATATGTGTATATATATATATATATATATATATATATATATATATATATATATATATATATATATACATATATATATATATATATATATATATATATATATATATATATATATACATATATATATATATATATACATATATATATAATAAAAGAATGATCTGCTAGCACATGGTAACATCAACCATATATATATATATATATATATATATATACCCTATGAAATCTAGGGCCCTCCTGGGGCTTACCCACCCTCTATAAAAATCTTGCGCTTGATGTTACCATGTGCTAGCAGATCATTCTTGGGTTGTAGTATTGCAGGGTTTTAAATCTAGTTAGTAGTGCCTCAATAACTTTAATTTTTAAAAGTCAAAGTAATTTTTAAATTATTTACAATTTAAGCAATTATATTCATTGGTCATAAAAAAATTAAAAAATACAATTGGTTACAATAAAATAGAAACGTTAATGCTTTCTTCAATACTCTCTAAACATATGTGATTTTTTTTAAAATTACAATAAAAAAATTAAAAATTTTAATTAAAAATCCTCGACGCAAGGCAATGGCTTACCAAGTCAAATAAGACTAAAAATAAATAAATCAGGTCTCCCGTTTAACGGATTTCCAGTGTTTTACTGTGCCCCCAAATTAAAATGATTAAGTAGCGAATTAAAAAAAAAAAGTGAATACCGGAACTTCGGCTGGCCGTTATTAATCTGGGAGTGATGTGACCTGTCCGACCTTGAGAAGGCGAAAGAGTCTGCGAACCCGGACCTGCGAGGAACATGTTCTAGAAGGATTTGAAGTCGGAGCATCCTGGTATATCTGTCGATCGAGTTATAGGGTGTATGGATGTAAGATAAGGACAATAATACTAAGATATTATAGGAAAATAGATGAAAGACATTATTAATATTTAAAAATGCCCAAGAAAAGAAAAGGAGAGGGAGAGCTGTTTATAAAAAAGACGATTGAGGAGGGAAACAAGAAAAGGGAACTGGAGGTGACTAACGATTACGCAAGTTGTGCGGTTTCTCGTCAATACAATTTGTATTCTTTGAGAAAATATTGCTTTAGAAAGGATTTTCTCAGACTTTCTTATACCTAAACAAAAAAAAAAAGAACAGGTAAATTCATTATATACTACAAATACATTGTTAATTCAGATGATGTATATAGAAAATTAATTATGTGACATCATATGCAAATAAGAAGGAGCGGAGTGGCTCATTAGTAGAGCGCTGAGTTGCCGTGCCGAAGGCCCTGGGTTAAAATCCCGGTCGCTGTGCCAACTTTTATTTAATCTGTTAGCGGCCAAAGGTGGATCGTATGGGATATATGACCCTCTTGGGGATCACTCAGCCACTATGTAAGTGGGTACCATAAATAAGAGAGAAAAATCTGGCGGTTGAACACGAAATAGCACAAATCACAGTTCAAGATCAGTCCAGTCTATGTTAAAAATTCATATCACATATCTAAACACTTCATGGGTTGTACCGGTACAGCTTCCTTTATGGAAACAATAAACAATAACAATTTTTTATCAATAAAAAAAAACCTGTAACCACAACGACCCGTGAGTCTGGGGTTTAGTACATGGTAGAGACTATATTTTGGGTAACCTATTTTTATAATATTTTATAGGGGCTGGGCGAGCCCCAAGGAGGGTCCTAGATTCCATATGATCCATCTCCCGCCGCAAAAAGACTAAATAAAAGTACCTAACTGCCTGCAGCGGGATTTGAACCGGGATTTCCGGCATGGCAACTCAGTGCTCTACCACTGAGCCACTCCGCTCCTTTTTATTAATATATATTTTTATTATTGATCGCTATAAACAACAACTATGAATAAAATAAACCGATTTCGAAACATGATCGTTAAGTAAAATACAAATATGCGACTCAAATAGTAATACTCATAATAAAGCGTGCTTTTTTTTAAGCACCAAAATCGTGATCTTTAGATTTTTTAAAATAATATTATTTACTTTGTTGCAAAATATACTAAACTTCCCAGTTGATCCTACCAGTAGTCATATGCTTGTCTCAATGATTCAGATGTATACCAAGTATTTGGCACTATCCGAAGGTAAGGATATGAAAAATCTAATCCTGAAAATCCTGGTCAGGGTAACTAGTAATATAATGAGACAAACTTATTAAATCATTGTATTATTAACAGTCATTGAGATGTGTGTTATAACTAATAGTCCAGGTTCCCCGGTACATTTTTGCACTTGATTACTATCAAGCTTAATCTTCGTGATTAGCTCCGTTTTGATGAGGCGCCCAACAATTTCCTTTGCGAAAATTCTCGATTGTGGTAGCTAACAGAGGTAGCAAGGATAAAATATGTCGATTACTAAAAAATGATTACTAACCAGCTGATTTTTTTTTTTTTACTTAGTTAATATTTATGTAATTTAATAGTTATAATGTCCTACAAATTGCGTGGTAAGTTATCCTTAAATTTTGGAGAATCGACATATTTTATCCTTGCTACCAGAATCGAGAATTTTCGCGAAGGAAATTATTGGGCATCTCATCAAAACGAAGCTATTCATGAAGATTCAGCTTGATAATCAACCAAGTGCAAAAATGTACCAGGGATCCTAGACTATAAATTTAATTCGATTTTTTTTACCGAGTGGAGGGGTTAATGAGTCTAGATAATGAGACGAAGCTTTCATGTATTATAGAGAGAAAGATCCACTCATCGATTTCAACTCTAGATAGAGCACTCTAACCCTATGAGGCCGGCACTCTCGAGAGTTATATAGTCCTAAAAGGGGCGAGGCCCTGGAGGTAGGGCGACCATTAGGACTGTTTGCCCTGTCAACAAGACTGCCCGCCCTTCTGGCTGCCTTTGTTCCCTTCGGCTATTCATGAGATATCTTTTATTTTAAAGTTAACTTATTCATTAGCCCCCTTCTTTATTTGAGTTGGGCCCGTTTAATGTATGCATATCGTATTCAAGGGTCAGGGCTCGCGGCCCTTTAGGGTTTTCACCTCGTAGGGATAGGACCGTTTAATAAAAATATTAAACTTTTCGGTATCAGTTCCGCAGGCTATCACTTTTGAGATCAAATCACAAAATATTTTCACTTCACCTTTTTATGTTTATACTTTTTTCAATTTGTAACTTTCTGTTTACCTTCTGTTTTCTCTTTGTATTTTGTTTGCATTATTCACCTTTCTGTACATTTATTCTGGACTAATTTTTATTCATATAGTTCCTTCACTGTTTCGTTCAACTTTTCTATTACTCTACATAATATTATTATATTATTGTATTCTTGTTACTGTGTTGTATTTTTATAGTAATTTTGTTTTGTCTGTTTTTCTTTCATAGCCCTGAAGATGACTTACAAAGTAGGTCGAAACATCGGCACAAATAATAAATACGTATTCACTTATTTGGTGCTTAATTTGACTACACCCCCAACTATCTCCATCCTTACAATTAGATCTTCCCATCAACTAATTTCCTTTCTAACAAAATATTTTCATTCGATTTCTTTTTTAATATTCTCGAAAATAAAAATTATCCTAAGTTTTAATATATATTTTTTTGATTAATTTATTGATATTTACAAATGTAATAATAATACATCAAGCAAATTTGCTGATATGAACATATGACATGATAACAAAAAAACACTTGTGGAGAAACTACCCATCGGTAGCACTCCAATAAAGTTCTATAGTAGAAGGTCTCGAGACCATCTTCTATTCAGACGCCTCGGAGGGTTATCAGGAATATTATGGGAAGCAAGTTGAGAGACTAGCGGATTCAAGTGTGTATGGAGCTTGTCATGGAAGGATGGATATCTAGTTTGGGCCAAATCAGCAACATTAAGATATAATAGAGATAATAGCCAAGGGATATTAAGATCATGATGGATGAGTTCGTTTGTGACATAATAAGGAGCATTGCTATAATATATATATATATATATATATATATATATATATATATATATATATATATATATGGGAGTGGAGTGGCACAATGGTAGAGCACTGAGTTGCCATGGCGAAAAATTCCCGCTGCAGGCAAGGCTTTTATTTAGCTTGTTAGCGGCTGGAGATGGATCATATAGGATCTAGGATCCTCCTGGGGCACACCCAGCTTCTCTAAAATATTATAAAAATATAGGGTACCCAAAATACGGGGGAATATCTGGCAGTTGAGGTTGACCTAGGACAAATCACCTCCCTGCAAAACCGTTGTCCATGAAACAGTACAGTCTCTATTACGTACTGAATATATATATTTATATTTTTTTCCTGTAAATATCATTAAATTTTATAATTACTGATAGTGCAATCTAGGGCTATGAACCGAGTTTTAGTTGATATCGGTGTTGGCACTCCCAGAGCAAGATTATACCAAACAAGGAGCAGATGCTCTAATCACCGTATCTGTATAAACATTTGATCCGATGAGATTACCTCGATATTACTCATATCGCTGCAGAGTATTAGTAATGTAGCCAGTATCACCTTTATCTTTAAATGTCCATCCATTTTTATGAGATAGAAGCTAGCTAAAACTGATATCTCTCTATAATCTATGAAATATTACATCACAAGTTTCTAGTAATGTAATATTTTATCCGCGTTGCCCTTGCAACAGATAGAAGAAGTAATTTTGATTAGTATTTTGTTATTTTGCTAGATCAGTTAAATTATAATTTTTATTTTAAATTTACATATAACAAAGGCTTAGTTCCTGACTTATTTTAGTCGTTCAACAAAATATACGTCTGTTTTTGAATTTAAATTGAAAAAAAATGGACTACTTCGACCTACAAAATAAAACTAGCTACATCTTATACCAATATTTCGATTTTAGGGTAGAAATTTTTAATACAGAGAAGAAAAAAAGCCTGTACCACTACAGCCCGTGAAGGGTCTGGGGTTCAGTACATGGTCGAGAATGTACTGTTTCATCGACAACGGAGGTGAATTGTCCTAGGTGAGGCTCAACCGCCAGAGCCGGTCCCACTATTTTTTTAATATTTTATAGAGGCTGGGTGAGCGAATAGACTAAATAAAAGTATTGCCTGCAGCGGGATTTGAACTAGGATTTCCGGCATGGTAACTCAGTGCTCTACCACTGCATATATGTGTGCCTGTGTGTTGAACGCCATCCAGAAAACCTACTTGTTAAACACAAAATGTACTAGCTAAAACCCATCCTCTGATGCCTTATATAAAAAGCAGCGTGCGTGCTTTGGTGCAAAGCCAGATAAGACTAATTAATATGCTATTTAAACGGTCGAGGTGATTTTAATTCAAGAATGCGGTTGTCGCAATTTAAAAAAAAAATCAATAAAAAAGAAAAAAATAGAGAGGGATTGAGGTTTTCAACTTTATTAAAGAGACAAGTTAATTTATTAACTAATTAATAAAACCAGTGACTTGCAAAGGAATTAGGAATCCTGTGAGAACTGAGAAGCAAGCACCAAACTTTTTTTTATTAATAGGTATTTATTTACTTATATTAAACACCATACATGTATGTGTGTGTTTGTGTATTATATATATATATATATATATATATATATATATATATATATATATATATATATATATATATATTTATATATATATATATATTTATATATAAATAAACTTATAACCAACGTGTAGTATTTTATTTTACAGAATATTTTGTAAAACGGAACGGACCGTAACGGAGACAACACACTTCTTATTTCCAGACTTATTTCTACCTTGGATTACTTTGTGTTCTATTTGTATCTGTTATACTATGAACGTTCACTGTTGTGTATGTTAAGAATTTTTTAACCATTCAGTCAGATAAAAATGTAAATAAAAATAATAAACGAAGAGAAAACTCATTAACTGAAACGATATTGGATGGAAGCGCCATTTCCTGACTGTGATTGAGTTCCGCTATATTTGATTAGAACTAATGGAAAATTAAAACCAGGGTGTCACAGCAGCCACGGATCTAGGGTTCGTTAGTACAGGGTAGAGACTGCTCTGTTTCTAAGAAAACGATAGTGCGCGACGTTCTAATGGCATGTTCATTGTAGTATAGTGTTAAAGATAAGCCGTTTGTTTCGTAAGTCCATTGAAGATCTGTAGTCCAGAAGATGTGATGGTTCTTGTCTTTTTAATGTTGTATGTATATTCCATGTATGTCTTTTGCCCAAGTATAGTCCGTGATAGGATACATATATTTTAGAAGGTACATAGACGTTATCAATTTTGATTGTTGGACACGAAGCTAACGTGGCTCGATTTTGTGGCGTTTACATTAATTTTCCGATTGTGGTACCACTAATATATAAATAATTAATTAAAAATAATACTACATTATTTGGTTTTAAATCACCAATTACCAGTAGACTTGGAGGATTACCTACACCGAGTGCATTAACCGAAAGAGATGGAAGGAGAAGGCGAGCGGAAATGAGAGCCCTTCGGGGAAATTCAGCAATCAGTCCAAGAGAAGGGAGAAGAAGAAGGGAGAAGAAGAAGGGAGGAGAAGAAATTCATTTAAAACTAATTGACTGATTGCTAGAAGAAGGGTTCCGATTGATCCCAGGCTCCAGCACCGCAACTTATCCAGCTAATAAGGTTAGCAGCAATTCGCTTACCTTGAGGACCTCCTTCTCCAGTGTGGTGGATCGGTCGAAAGGCTCTTCTACACCTGAAATGGAGGGAAAAAAGATTAATACTCGTCAAACACTGAAATTATCATAAGTATTATATATAAGGGGGAGCGGAGAGGCTCGGTGGTAGAACACTGAGTTGCCATGCTGGAAATCCTGGTTCAAATCCCGCTGCAGGCCATGATTTTTATTTAGTCTGTTTGCAGCAGGAGATGGATCATATGGGGCCCACTCAATAAAATATTATAAAAATAGGGTACCCAAAATAAGGGGGGAATATCTGGCGGTTGAGCGTGACCTAGGACAAGTCACCTCCTTGCAGAACCGTTGTCCATGAAACAGTACAGTCTCTACCATGTACTGAACCCCAGACCCTTCATGGGTTGTAGTGGTACAGGTTTTTTTTTATTGTATAAGATTAGTATATTTCACTTAAATCTCAAGAACATTATTTTCAGAGTCACTCAGTAAATTGGTCCCTTACACTTTTATTTTATTGATAACAAAGTAAAGAGCATTGAGGATTGGAAAGGAGAGTATTTCAATGACTTAGTGCTAAATATCTCCTCCGTAAAACCAAATATTTCTTATTACAATTATGACTATGTGAGCGTTTTTTTAATTAAATCGGATCTTAAAGAGTTTGTCTACTAATAAACTAGCCAAAACGGTGAGCTCATCTTGCCTAAATTATTATTTATTTATATTATACTAATATATTAATAATATATATATGTATAAAAGTAATCTCTTGTGATCAGCACTTTACGAGGAAATGGCCTTAATGTCCAGAAGGCGATTTAAGCTAGATGACTATGAATGCCAATTTTATCAATATCACGCCTGGATATTCTCCTTAACAACAACAACCTATCTATCTATACTGGCTGGGTGAGCCCTATGAAGATTTAATAAAAATGTTTATATTTAATCTATTAGATTTTAAGATACTAGTTACTAGACTGAAACGACAAGAAACTAATAGCAAAAAAAACCAACAAGATCTCAATAGAATAAAAAATAATCAAATACATGACTATTATAAGACCAATTTGGACTTATGGAGGAGAGCTTCAGGGATCCATTAAGCCATTGAATCCCAAATATTTCATAAAGTACTCCATGCTCCTTATTTTGTTACGAATAAAGTCATCCAAAATGAACTCAATGTCCCATTTGATACTGATTTGGCCTGAGACCGACACCACTCTTTTCATGACGAACTTCATTCCCACTAAAACGCACCAGTTTCAAACCTAGCTTCCACTTCAATTCCCTATAATCCTCCGAGATGTCTGAAAAGAAGATGGCCTCCAGACCTTTCAACATAAGTTTGTTATTTGTGTACAGCTAATGGGTAGTTTCTCTACATGCCTTAACTGTCTTGCCGTTATAGATTATTCATAATATTTAATACTGTTGTAAATTTCGATAAATAAAAAAAAAAAATTAAATTTTCTTCGATTTGTACTATTTTTAAATAAAGAGTAAATCATTGCCATGCATATCATCGAAGGTAAATGATTAAAAAAAACCGAGCAATAAAACTATGCGAGACTCTCCACACTAGGCATAGGGTATAACATAACATAACATAACATAACATAGGGCATAACAACCCAAGGTATAAACAATTTAAGGCGATATGAGTTGGTGTAAACATCCAGTCAGAAACAATAAATTTTAATTGGACTAAGCCGTTATTGGTAAACTGTTTTCAAAGCGAAGCTAAATAAACCGGCATGTTAGAGCAGTTATTCTATTAACCAGGCCTCGCTTTAGAAATTTATGGGTCGGAGATGATTAAGCTAAATTTAATATCGGGGTCGTAAA
This sequence comes from Arma custos, assembly GCA_037127475.1. Classification (NCBI taxonomy): domain Eukaryota; kingdom Metazoa; phylum Arthropoda; class Insecta; order Hemiptera; family Pentatomidae; genus Arma; species Arma custos. The sequence goes on along the minus strand of CM073765.1, from coordinate 23,362,215 downwards.
TTCTACCTCGTATCATTTATTACAAGATAAAATTAATAGAGAAAATTATAAATTGACAGCTATATTTTATAGTGTAAGCTAATGTTTGGCCGAACGATTTTAGCTAAGTATGATCGATGCTAGGCAGATTCAGATTCAAGAATACAGTTGCATTGGTATTGTGATATTTTTTTCTTATCCAGAATAACTAATGTTCTTTCTCTTCTTTCTGCTGTGCCTTTCATCATTGAGTAGCCTCCAGCCGCTTCGTCCACAAGTACCAGTCTCTCACCAGTTCCTTCAACTCAAGGTTCTTTTAGGCCTCGTGGTCTCTTCCCAGTTGCTCTCGCTTACATACACTGTATTGGTACTCTGTAGTCTTCCAAATGTGTGTACTAAGTGCCGAAGTTTTCGGTATTCTAAGGTGGTTTTCAGTGGTGGTACATACTTTGGTGGTATATCTTCGCTACATGATTATGCCTGATCAAGTAATCCGCTCCAGCCAAACCTACGCACCCATTTGCCACATGCTGTATAAATTCATTCAGTTCTATAGAGTTTTAGAGAGGACATTTACCGTTAATTAGGACCTCCTTTAGTATAAGTTTTCTATAGGCTCTTGTAGGCATTACCTGGTCCTGTAAAGGTAAACCCTTCAACTGCTTAAATTATTATTATATTGATCTTATAGTCGTTATGCGAATCAGTAATAACCAAGACGTCCCGTGCCTTCAAACATCCAACCAATATTATTTAAATTTTCCCCAGAATTGTTACGAATTTTAATATACGCCATTAGTAAGCTCAGCAGCAGCCTAATATCCATGTTTGGAACGAGAACTGAGGCTGGGAGGGACGGGATAACTAATGTATGAATCGGTGCAAATGAGCTGTTTGGAACGTGAAAGCCGGATGGTACAATTGGAGGTACCTGTAGTGGTACCGGATGGTACCTGTAGCGGGACCCGTACGCCATGGATTATGTTGATGAGCTCTAATTGCAGCATTGTAGCCAAACAACAAGAGCCTTGTAAACAAGAGGGCGCCAATGGACGTGTTACCTCAATAGTGGCTCCTTACATGCAATCTAATGTATCTCTCACCTCTCTCTCACTCACTCACACACTCTCTCTCAGTTCCAACATCTATTGATGAATTGGCCCTAGATAACTGCCACCGTATTATGTATGGGAAGTTGTTAACATCTTGGATGAAAACCAAACCTTACAAAACCAAGACCAAAAAACAAACCTAACAGTTCTCAATAGATACAGAAATATCAAATTTTTAGTCTGGTGTTCCGAAAGGATCTGAAGTTGGGAAAAACTGTTTTCAATCTTTATAAAACAAGTGGACCCTGCGGGATCTGCATACACTCCTGGGCTCACCCAGCATATATAAAGTTGGTACTCTTGAATGACGGAAAACCATGAAGGTTGAGTGTAATCTTGGAATGTCATCTGTCTGCATAACCATTGCCTTAGACAACAGTACAGTCTATGAACGAGATTTCTGATCAACGTAAACGGGTAAAGTTATTACATCCGACCATTTTGAGCAGCCTCCAGTAGTCTGACAGATTTCACAACCTTTAATGGTATATGAAAAATCTAGTTAAAGTCAGACATCCATTTATTTTTCAAAACGTATATCTTTTATTTTCTGCATTAGCCGCCAGGGTGTATACCGGTAGCAGTAATATTCAAGATACAAGAGATTAAATTACCATACATAATTTCCTATTTCCTTTTCACGTTAGAAACCATTATTTGTAGATCTATTGATAAGGAGAGCATTGTGGATTATTTTAATTCGAAATGTAGGACAGCAGACCTACAACAAACACCCACTACTTCTCATAAATATTTTAATAATAATGAGTAATGCTACCACACCCAACCCATTATCTATATGCTTATGGCTGACATATAGCTAGTCGTTACTAAGCTCAGACATTTTACATGCCCATCTTAAACTTCGTGACGCTATCACTTGATCATTAACCAGGAGCATGCTTTGCAATTCCGCGTTGTGTAATCTCCTCTATTCTCCAGTAGTGTCATTTTTTGGTCCGATTATTCTACAGCATTTTCGAATCTTAAAATGTTCATCCTTCAACGCCAGAAATATAGACATTAAAATGATATGTAGTGATAGAATTGTCGAGTAAATGAAACACAACTTTAAAGCACTAATTCCACGCATTACATTGCGCAGTCTCCTTCAAGTTTTTTGCAATAAATATGAGTAAATTTACTGGTTCATAAAACGATTTCTCGGAGGAAAATCTGTTGTTACATAAGAAAATCAGAAGTCTTGAAGAGACGTTTTTCCTCCTCCACAACAAAGGAATGAAAGAAGTTAGTTATTCAACGTCGAGAGAAGAAAAACAATTACGCAACGATTGCGAACTGACGACAGAGAAGAAACACAAGTAGAAGGACGAGAAAGGGAAATAAATTAGAAAAGCATTTACCGCAGTTTTGGATCCTTATTATTGTCTTGCCTCTTTCTCCCATTTTTCCCTCAAAGCAGTAATTAAATACCGAAAGTACTCGCTGCTGCCTCAATCAGAAGATTTCAGAAGGCTTCAAACCTCGTTTTAATATAAAATGGCCTTATTAGTTTATCAGAGAAATGTTTGAATTTTAAAGTAGTTAAAGCTATATGCCTTAACGATCTTACCTCCGAATCAATTATTTTTTTCATATTGTCAAGGGCCATTAAAATTTAAACAAAATATATACCACAAAGACGCAGACACAGAATCATTAGCAAGCATGAGTTGTTACAAAATCTGTGGGCATTAGGTACAAGTTCCAACTCTTTCATTATATAATTTTAGGTCCCTAATAATTAATATACATATATCTATGTATATATATATATATATATATATATATATTTATATACATACATTTCTTTTTTAATTTGTTCCCCCATGGCAACCCCATGGAGGGACCGTTTATTAAAATTAGGACATGCTCCATCCTTCAGTAAGCATATTACATGTCATTAGAAGTGATTTTAATAATTACAGATCAATTTGGTATTATAATTACAGAATACATTTTAGTATAATTTAACAATACAAGAAATTAAAAATTTATAGTTTGACTAAATTGATAATTTACACATGAGAATAAAATTAAAATTAAAATTTTATACATAAATATATAGAAATAGAAATAGAAAAATAATTTTATTCTGGGACCAGGTCCCTTTAGAATAACAGAGATGAACATAATGAAGAAAATATTTATCTGGCCAAAGGCCTACATCTGAGTAAAAACTTATTTACAAAATACCCTGAAAGTAAATAACTAAACAGGTATGTTTTGGTAGATAATCAGAAAAAGTGATGCAAAATTAAAATAAAAAAACAGACAAATTTACAATAAAAAGAACTAGGCTTATGGAAAAAACACATTAAATACATGATAGCATCTGGTAACAGAAATAAAAAAAAAAAAAATGATTTCATTATGAGTGAGGAATATTTGCAGTAGTTCATCAATCAATCAAGTTGAAAATATCTATAAATTATTTATTGATTATAAAGCACCTGATTGGAAATTTAGAAGATGTTGGAAAAGTTTATATTTAAATGAGGTTAAAGAAGACGCATGACGGATATCGAGTGGGAGTGAGTTCCAAAGAGAGATAGAACGGGCGAGAAAGGAACGCTCAAAAGTTTTGGTACTATGGGAACGGATATAAAGATCGGAAGGGCGAGGTCTTGTGCCCTGGGACTGGATAGAGGATTTGAACTGTAGGAGACTATAGATGTAAGATGGATGTTGTGAGTTGATGGTTTGATATAAGTAAGAACCAAGGAAATAGAGTCTACGGATAGAAGGGAAGAGCAACAACTTTAACTCAACGTAACGGCGGGACACATGAGACCTTCTCGGGGCCTCGAAGACAAATCGAAGCGAACACATATATATATACATACTTATACATATATATAAGCACACACGCACCTTCAAAAGAATAATGTCATAACTAAAAAAAAAACAACTACTAATTTTTATTAGATTTAAATTAATTTTTATTATTCAATAAAGGTATTTGAAAGTTCCATGTTAGTTAAAAACAATATGGGTATTGGTAAAGCAAAGAATTGCTATTCTGCTCTGCTTAGGAAGAAAGCCTCGACTCCACTCCACTTGAAATTGAGATATTCAATAAAACGTAATATATACTTTTTCACACCCTTTTTTCTGTAAAATGTACATTTGAAGGATCAAATGATTTGATATAAAAAATAAAAAAACAGTTTTAGTTTAAAAAAAAATTGATTTTGGCTTTTTTAGGTATAAAATGGGACTTAAGGTCTTGTTATGTGCAAACCGTAACATAACTCCCATGTTGGCTCATAATATATTTTTGTTGATAGGCTAATTAATGGACTTATAAGACTGAAAAATAATTACTTATTAAATACAGAGTATAGAAAACCACCTACAAAACCGTAATTTGACCTTAACTCAATTTTCATTTTTTTTTTTTTAAGGCCTTTTTTTCGAGTAGGGCAGTATTGGAGTGATGGTATTGAAATTATTTTATTAACAGTTATCAAATCGTTAAAGGCTCGAAACTTCTTTAATCATCATTATCTCATAATAATCATTATCCCCGCAAAACTTCGAGTTCGAACATGGAAAAATTCAAAATATGACTTTATTAAAAAAACGTTGTTGTGAACTGAATTAGTATTTAATGAGTTAACAAATTAAAAATAAATCGTTAATGAAGGTTTAACTATAAAATTCCAATTGTTGAGTCATTATTCTTTCGAAGGAGCGATATACATCTATATCCCCCGTGAATAAGTGGTTAAATCTATTTTTATCCAAAAAGAGATTCTTGTACTTAGGGAAGCGGGGTCGTCTTATTTTCGAAAGTCAGGGATTGGCTTGAAAAGGAGTTTCTGCTTATATTGTAACTGCATACTAAGTCATATACAAAGAGAATACAAGATTCCGATTTCCTCAATGCAGTTAACTCTCTCTAGACAAAATTCGGCTTAACTATTTATTTATCGGAGCTCTAGATACGTGGGATATATTTTTAAACCTGATGAGGAACACTACAAAAACAAATACAGAAAAATAATTTGGGGCTTTTTGCTTATTAGGACAGAACAGACCTCCGTTCTGGTCACTGTCCTTTGAAATGACATCACAAGAAGATAAATTTAGTGGAAGATTCCACATGCCGTCTGCGCCTAAAGGATGAACCAAATGAAGCGAGCAATTCTAGCGCTATATGCTATTTAGGATTCCTTTGACTACAGGCGGGCTAAACATCTCCAAAAAAGATAAGAATAAGTCAAGGCGAAGAAGTTCGCAATAAAAATGATTCTAAACTAATAATTAAAAATAATCTAGTATATATAATAATACATATTCATCAGGAAAATTCTAGGATGAAAACAAGCCCAATAAGGTTTTAGGCTACACACAATTAAAACAACAGACAAAATTTCAAAAATAGAAATTGATATCAGGAAAAGGTAAATGAAATTCTTTAGTCATCTCAGCCGTACAACAGAAAATCGATTGACGAAAAGAATAATAGATTATGTAACTTCACTTAAGAATTCCACACCCTGACTAAAATTCCCCAGGATCCCCGACTGTTGACTGAGTTTATAAATCATCCACCACCTTCGACCTTCAGTACGGCAACTTAGCTCCACCGGGCAGGTTTTCTTCCACAAGGCCTGTGGAAACAGATTAAATAATTTACCTATTTGAGAAGTTTATTGGGTTAGTTATCAGCAATTTAGGCCAGTGGTTTAGTTGTTGGTAGTTTAGTTTCATTTAATTTATGAATGACCTAAGTGCCAGTCATAAAACTTCCTTTTCTCCTCAGTATGCATTAACATGTCTTGGAGTGATGTCCACATTTATATGCCTGATGATCATTGAAGGGAAGTGTACTTTAAATAATGGCTTTCCGTTTTTATAATTACTATTTTCGAATCTGCATCAGGTTCCATCGCTATCTGCTCGACTTGGCAAAGAGAAATCCCTAAAAACCCATCGAGGAAATTACTTCTTTCCAATTATTGGGCAAACTATGGGAAGATAAGCCGGTTGTGTAATCAAGTTCATTGGCTGTTCTGGGGAAAGCAATGGCGGTTGTAGGAGGGAGGGGGTAAGTGCTTTAGCCAATCAGAGGACAGTTAGCTATATTACCTGAGTACCTTAAAAGTCCTTCTTAACCAAGGAAATGTTCCAATTGGACCAATCCGATCCCTCTTTCTAAACTTTTACAATTCAGATACCAGTTACAAGAGTACTTTCCGAACAGCTTTTTAGAACAGTTCAGGTTACTTCTGATTCCAATAAAAATTAAGTTTAATGTAAACGGATTAAAAATTAATAATCGATGCATTAATCTTAACATTCAAAAACCTTTTATTAAACCTACTTGGACTTACATGAACATTAAAAAAAACACTAAAATTAACCGCTGAAACTTAAAAGATTTCCAGTTAAACATAATAAAGATAATTGACAAAGTTGCAAGGTCAGTTACATAACTTTAAATAAAGGCAACCGCATGATAAGGCAAACAGCTAGAAACGATTTAACTAAAAATCAAAAGGACATAAGCTACTTATACCAGGGACGGCTAAAACTCTCGATGAAGCGACGTCCTAATAAATCAAAAAGGAGATGGATGTGAAATCTCTAAAAAAAAATCACAACTTAACAGGAAAAGATGCCCTTGGATATTGAAGTCTTTATGCCTTTTTATAAATTAATAGGGCGTGAAAAGAGGCCAATAATTCTGAAGAATGAACAAAATTTTAAGGTATTGCGAAGAATGTTCGGTCCAATAAGGATGGATCCACTGGATAATACAGGAGGTTACATTAAGTACGGTTCTTTAATGAATAAGTTTTCGTTATCCATATCCCTTTATTTTCAATTGTTAAGACATAAAATAAAGCCAATTTTGTTACTAAACTCTAAATGAAAAAACGACTCTACAATAAAATCCACGACTCTAGGATGGGAGCTCGCACTTGTTTACCGAGAATGCCTAAACATAACCAGGAATCGCAAAAAAGAGGTAGAAAACTGATAACATTTCCTACTCCATACGGTTACCATACGACCGAACATGTAACAACAAATGCATAGCATCCGAGGAAACAAATGCAGTATTGCGTTTCCGCTACATTGCTTGGGGCCGAACGTAGCAATAATATTGATCGCGTGATCATAAAAATGTTTTTGATACTTAGGCAGTGCAAGAAGTAAGAATTTCTTACCTAATTTCTTCACAATCCCATGTTCTTGATTGACAAGATAATTGACAAGACGAGTGGAATAATTAGCATTCCATTCTAAAAGCAGAAAATAATCTAAGGAAATTATAGCTGGCTGAATGCATTACATTTCTTTTCACTATCAGCTAGGAGCTGGGTAGCTGTGTCCTGAGTGGTCTGTTCCAATGACGAAGGTTCCTGTTTCAAATTCGGCTGTGGCAGATTAATTATTTAATCTGTTAAAAGCCAAGAATGTACCCTTTCAGATCTTCAGATCCTCCAATCACAAATCAAATACAAAAAAAAGAAAAAACAAATCACTTCCCGGCACAACTGTTTTTGTCCTAGAGATGGTCTAGTCTCTACCGTGCACTGAACAGAAACCTTTCATGGGTTAAAGTAGTACATTTTTGTTTCTTCTTTTTTTACATTGTTAATATATTTTTAATCCCAGCACAAAGTTACTTTTCTATTATATTATATTTTATATGGGATCTTTCAGATTGTTGTTAAAGTTTATTGAAATTCGTTGCGACGTTTTAACATATCACAATATAAATATCTTTAATTCAGCTCTCCCCATTGTTTTTTAGTATACAAGGACAAATTAAGCATTATATTCTTTTAACTCCAATTTTGAGTAGTAATAAAATTGTTAAAAAATAATAAAGGAATACAAAAATATGAAGGAATCTCCGAATAACTGCTTTATTAGGTTAATTGTAAATTGAGTAACTAAAATTTTGGGATCCCCTAATCTAGTTTTACTTTATTCATATATCCTGCATTTATACTGAATATACTTAAATAAAATTGATGTGGAATCGAACCTGCTTCTATGGTTCATCCTCCTACTTACGCCTCTGTCTACCTAGCACTTGTTAACTTTTAGGGAATTCATTCGTTGCTAAGCCCAACAGCATTGCATACTCGGCAATTCCATCTTGCGTAATCTCTTAAATTTCCAAATGAATAATTACTTAAGGATTAAGGAGACGTTTTCTTGACCGCACATGATCTCTCCGTATGATGCCTGTTTACACAAGGGACACCGAATGACTGCATCGCAACGGCACACAAGCTATCGGAGTCGCTATCAGAGTCGGAATGAAAGAGGCTCTATTCCGCCGGCCCTTCTGTTCTCAATAAATGGGTACCGCGACCTTCACGGTTCAATGGGCCGATCCTCTCTGCGGGCTGTCAGTTCCACGAGGCCTCTAGTTGTCCTGTCCAGCATCACCGTTCATCAATGTCCATAACGTCAGGGTATGGCCATCACCGAGTATAGTCTGTATTGTACTGCAATAAATAATGTCCGACCACGTCATAACTACCGTATAATTTACTTATATAGTTCCTTTGGAAGAAACCGGCACAACTGAAAATTACAAGTTGAAAATGTCCTGTTCCTACGAATCATGGAGAAGGTTTGGATAATAACTGAGATAACTGCTCTTTAGTGGTACATAAAAATATACCACGTATTCGTTTCGTTCATAATCGAAAAAAAGCGCAATTTTTTGAATTGATATTGAGTTTTTTTCCGAAGGAACGATATGTTGAAAACTAAAAAAATCCTCTAAAATAGGCCTTCAATAATGGGAATCGCTAAGGAGAGAGAAACTGATCTAGAGCTCAGGAAAATTCCTAATTCCAAGGTTTCGGAATAACTTTTTTTGCTGGTGAGTTAGTAATGAGTTATGGTGAATAGATATTGTATAATTATTCCAAACCCATAACACCCTGTATAAATTACCATGTTGGTGAACATTTTTTTAAATAAAAAAAACTGTAAAAAAAAGAGAACCCTACAATTAAAAAAAAACTTCTTCTAAGCAGGCGGTTGTACAAGATTATTGTGCCGAGATAACGGTCAATCACATGTTTACAAACGCCGGGTGAGTTCAAGAAGGATCCAACGAAATTTGTAATTTCTAAACCTAACATCCTAGGACCTCCCTTCTTCAAATGTTAGCAATTGATTGCTTATTAATTACAGTGTCATTTGCGAAAGCATTATTTATACAATTTATAGTTCACTACTTCCGAAAATTCGATTTTTTTTTTCTACATACCTATATATAAATCTGTCTACAGAACTTCTCTAAGTGTTATCACAACAATTTGTGGTAATATCAATTTTTTTACAGAAAGGTACAGTCGATAAAGTAATGTCAGGGTCGAGAAAATTACATCCTAACCAAAGCTTATCATAGGAATCGGAAATTTAATTAATTTTGAAATAATTTTATGCATTTGGTCAAGTTCTTTTAAGTAGCCTTCCTACAAAACCTTGTAAAAGTTTACTAGAAAGACCGAAATGATCTTCGTTGTCAAAGAAAATATAATTCGTAAATATCTAGCCATGTTCAATAAATCTAAATATTGTAAATGTATCATCTTTATGACAGACATATCTATAAGCATACTCTTGCATATTCTAAAGCCAGGACTTAACCATAAGGTACAATACCGACCTTCCATAAGATCCTGGATGAACCGGATCAAAGGGATTGGCAGAGAGCCAAGGGAACTGGACGGACCATTATTCAGCAGATATCTCCCCATCACGACCTCCTACCTCATTCCTCTTACATGATAAATGGTATTCTCCCTAACACGTTTCGGCTCCAATAACCGTCACAGTTGTCCGCAACTCCCTTCTCAAGCCCGGGCGCAATTCAGTTATGTCTCATGATAATAAGTAATAAAAATGATGTAATAAAAAATGAAACATGGATTCCTTCATAACCATGGTGAAGTTATATTAGAGAAATGATATTAATAAGATATATCGCTCCTTCAAAAGAACCTCATAACTTAAAAAACCTAATTCTTGTATAGACTTATTTGAAAATTACATGTGGTTAGAATAAAACTTTGGGTATTGTAAAAACGAAAAATTCTTTTTATAATGATGGTATTGAAATTATTTTATTATATTTTTTTAAATATTTTATTTGAAAAGAAAAGATATGGCCAGGACCGGGACTCGAACCCGGGTTCTTCACTTCTCCTTGGATACGCCTCAATCATCTCGGCCACCCTGGCATCGTTTCCCGGCCAGCCTTATCAATTCTTTTTCCTGATCCTATATCTCCGTGTTCTCGCAATTTGCGATGTATACACGGGGAGAATGTTAATTGAACATTACTTTATTTTTGGAAGTCAACAAGACCCAAAAATAAAGCAATGTAATCCAAGGAGTGAGGCTCCACTAAGCCATCGAGTTCCTTTCATATCCAATCCTTATAATTCAAAATCTTTCGTAAAATCCTCAATGCCCTTTGTTACGAATAAAGTAATCGTTAATGACTATAATGTATCATTTATTGCCGTATTATCCCGAACCCGAATCAGTCCTTTCATGACAAATTACAAGGAGGATTACGTTAAGCCGCCGGTTGTACAAGAGAATAGTGCAGAATCGTGGAGATTGGTTGCCTGTGGTGGAGGAGGACCGTAGAGCCAGCATAATAATAATAATTATCATTAAACAGTTGTAAATTTCAATAATCATGTTCTCAAAAAATGATTCCTTGAAGTTCAAAGACTCGGTTAAATACAAATGCACATACAGGTGAAGCTAATAAAAGCTAGTTAATAACCACAAGTCTGCTTATGAAAGCGAAAGGACTGATATCGGATTTGGACCGAATCAGTTACAAATGGGACAATGAGGTCATTATTGATGACTTTTACTTTGAATAAACAACGAAGAACAACACAAGCAGAATTATAAGAAGATGTTTATCCGACAAGACCGAAAACAACACATCCGATAGGAGACACTCTCGACTTCCATTGACGTCAACGGGATGATAAAGAAGAAGAGGAAACTTGTGGGAAATGTTTGAAACTGAGGGGATTTATATTAGAGCCTGCCGAAGAGAGGACAGCTAGGAGATAAGGGAAGCCATAAATACAAAGTGTGGGGGGGGGGGAACAGTTCTCGTACACTCGCCCCCCCTCGACAAATAAAACGGGCCTCGGGCAGTAAAACAAATAGAAACCCTGCTCTTTCTTCTAGAGTTTCGCTGGCCTTTCTTGTCTTCGGGAGATACGCTGAAGGCTTTCAGAAACTCTGTGGTGCTACGGATTGTTAAGTTGAGGTAGGGATTTCTTTCATTTGCTGCTGACAGATGCAAACATACAAAAAATACCTAATGTAGAAGATACATTAGGGAAAAAATGGTCCGGAAAGAGGTAAAGAAAATTCTCTGATACAGGGAGAACTTTTTATTGGTAAGTCAAAGTTTCGACCCACATTGCAGTTCTTCTTCAGGGCTAAATATACAAGATACAAATAAATTGAAATAATACATGGCACAGAAAAACATCAGATGCAGTATATTGATAAAATAATGTTATATGTAGTTAATTATAGTAAAAATAAAATACTTACTATATATAACATTATTCTATCAATATACTACATATAGTGTTATTCTGTGCCATGTATTATTTTAATTTATTTGTATCTTGTATATTTAGCCCTGAAGAAGACCTGCAATGTGGGTCGAAACGTTGTCTTACCAATATAAAATTCCCCCTATATCAGAGAATTTTATTGAACTCTACCTGGACCATTTTCTTTCCCATATATAAAAGGCTAACTAATATTATTCAACATAGAAGATACATATCTAACCATCGAAATATAAAACATTACAAATTGATCCTAAATCGAATTAAAATCTGAGTTTACTTCATAAGCTACCTAACCTATATATACATAGAGAGCAGTTAAGTGTGTAGTGCTCTGAGTTACTAAGCAGAAGGTATCCGGGTTCAAAACTGGTTGTGGTAGATAAATTATTTAATCTGTTGTTAATCTGAGGTCCTCTATAAGCTCAGCACCCTTAATTCGTGAGAAACCTAGCGGTTGAGAGTGAGTTCGGACAATTTGCCTCCCTGTACAACCGTTGACCAAGGAAAAGTACAGTCTGTACTACGAACTAGAACCCAAGATTTCTTGAGATTTAATGATATAGGGTTTTTTCTTCAATTCCCTGCAAGGTTTGTATGTAAACCATTGAAAATACATGTTGGCTGGCTATATAACTGAAAATATAGTGTTCATAATTTTAGTTTATTCAGCTTAATCGACCAACATCTTGATTCATGGACTTCTTCTGGATCCGTTCCCTTGCCAACTTAAGCATATCATTTGCTCTTCTGTACTCTGGAATTGAAGACCAGGAACACTCTCTTCAGCGGTAAATCTGGTGGTTACACATGATGTAACAATTTTCGGTTAATCTTCACTGAACCGTTCAACTATCTTCTCTCCATTAGACATTATTTTTTTTTTTAGTTGAAAAAGGTATATACCTCTTTACTGTCCTCTCGCTCGGGGCAGCTCCTTTACAGAATCAGTGAATCGTGAAAGAAAAAAAAGTCACTCTTTGGGAGGAGTTGACCATTATGTACCCATTTTTAGAAAAAAAAAACATATTTTTTTTTTAAATATTATTTTTTCTAACAGAGTGTTAGCGAAATCTTTTTTATGCGCTTAATACTTAGTGAGGCAAAAAATCCAAAGCCTTATTGTCCTTAGAATTTTATCTTTAAAATTTTAAGGAACATCTTTCAAATAAATATAACTGGCTTTGAAAAAATATTACCTATTATCTAAACCAAGTTTGACATCTTAAAAAATCTTTTTAAAAATAGACGTACATTATGTATTAGTCGAAATATAAAATTTTATTGCAGCCAATCTAAGATAACAGTCGTGTTTGGCCTTAACTCTCCGTCATATAGATTTTTTTTTTATTTATATGAATTTACGTTCGATTCTTATTCAAAGCATTTTTATTCAAATTAAGTCTAAACTTAGTAAAGCAGAAACAACCTGAACACGAACGTTAATTAATAAGGTGAAATTTTACGATACTAAGCCTACGAAGTTATAAATAATGATGCCTAGTTGAATCGAAGTTGGATGAGCACAAGAATTGCCTGTATATCTCACAGGATTCACCTGCGGCTGTTACACAGATTAATTACACTGGTCGACAAAGTTTTTTTCACAAGAGATCTGAATAGTGAATCTAGTGGCATTTTCCATCCTGAATTCAGATATGTAGTCAGAATTTTCCCATCAGGCATAGTTTTTCTGTAAAAGCTACTTTTCAAAATATGATTTTAGCGTTTTCTTTGACCTGTCATAGGAACCGATACCTCATATGTAGCTATTTTACTCAAGCTGTATTATTGAAATTATTTGCAATGTCATGCTGAAGCGCAATAAAACATGACTGTGCAGGTTCATTGTTGTTGTTTATACATGTTCAGACCTCTTTGGCATTGTGATTTGTCAGTATTGAGCTGACTGTGAGATTGTTGAGTAGTGAAATATTTCCTTCCTTTCTGTTTAGAAGTGTATTGTGTATGTTGTGCATGTTGTATTTCTGTGCTTTATTTTTTCATCATGCCAAGAAATTGTGTAAATCATGCAGATAATTTCTGCTATATTTGTGGTGAGCTGACCTTCAAGTCTCAGAGGCGAAATTTGACCCCACTTGTAAAGAAATGTTATAAACTTCACTTTGGCTGTCAAGTTGGTGATTTTGATAAGAGCTGGGCCCCAAATACATGCTGTGTTTCGTGTGTTAGACTGCTGACTGGATGGAAAAATGGTACACATCATATGCCATTTGCAATTCCCATGATTTGGAGGGAACCGAAGGATCATTTAACTGACTGTTATTTTTGTTTGACAAATATTAAAGGAATCACATCTAAAACAAAATATACAGTTAAGTATCCGAATTTGCAATCTGCAATGAGACCTGTCTTACACAGTGAAGAGTTCCCCGTACCAGTATATGCAGATACAACCTTAAGTGATAACTCTGGTTCTGACCTGACTGAAACTTCAAATGATTCAGATGAAAATAAAAATGATCTTACATATGAAGCCAGTAGCTGTTCATCAGAGCCATACTTTCCCAATCAGCAAGACCACTAAGGTCACTAAGACTTGATTCGCAATTTAAATCTGTCTAAACAGCAAGCGGAAGTTTTAGCTTCCAGACTCAAAGGGTGGAATCTACTCCAAAAAGATGTAAGAATTAGTAGATATCGTAGCCGCCATAGTGTTTTCAAAGTATACTTCTCTGAAGAAAATGGTATTGTGTTTTGTAATAATATTTGTTCAGTTATGGAAACTCTTGGGTTTCAACACCGGCCAGATGAGTGGCGATTGTTCATAGACTCCTCTAAAGTAAGTTTGAAGGCTGTGCTGCTACATATTGGCAATAAACTTCCATCAATACCGATAGCGCCTGCCGCTGATATGAAAGAGACATATGAAAATATGAAACTAGTTTTAGAGAAAATACAATATGGAAAATATCTGTGGTGATTTAAAGGTCATTATTTATTACATAAATTATTATTATTGCTTTATTGCATGGTTTGCAACTTGGGTTCACCAAATTTTGCTGTTTTTTGTGCGAGTGGGACAGCAGAGATAAGAAGTCTCATTACGTTAGAAGGCATGGCCAAAACGTGAATCTCTTATCCCTGGACAGAAAAATGTGGCATGTGTCCCTTTAGTGAAGCCTGAAAAAATATTTTTACCTCCATTGCATATTAAGTTAGGAGTTATGAAAAATTTCGTCAAAGCTATGGATAAACTTTCTGATGGATTCTTGTACTTGAAATCGAAATTCCCCAAAGTCAGTGATGCTAAATTGAAAGAAGGAGTTTTTATAGGACCACAAATCCGATCATTAATGGCTGATGAACATTTCGAGGGACTGTTAAATCCACTGGAGAAAGCAGCCTGGCAGTCTTTCAAAAGTTTGTGTTGCAATTTTCTTGGAAACCATAAAGCAGAAAACTATCGTGACATAGTGGCTGATCTTCTGCATTTTCATAAAGCTATGGGATGCAACATGTCTTTAAAAATTCACTTCTTGGACTCTCACTTGGACTTCTTCCCCGAAAACCTTGGAGCTGTTGTCAGCGATTAACACGGTGAGCGTTTTCATCAGCAAATTTCTACAATAGAGAAGAGGTACCAAGGCAAGTGGAGTTCCAATATGCTAGCTGACTACTGTTGGACTAAAATGAGAGACGTTCTAGATGCAGAATATACCCGAAAATCACTATCTACCACTTTCTAGGTAAGTCAGAATCAGTAGTTATAATTTTGAGTTAGATAGCTAGTTACGGATTTTTTGGAATATTATAAAACATTCAAATGAATATCACACAAAACTCCTGCCCGATGGGGAAAAACTTTAATTATATTTGAATTCAGCACGAAAAATACTTTTAGAATCTGTTATTTTAATTCTTGTGAAAGAAAAAAAGTTAAATTTTGTCGACCAGTATTATTTATCTTGTACAGCTGGATTCGAACCCGGGAACTTCAGCATAGCAACTCAGACGTACTTCTTTGGTGATCTAATGACGTAGGGAACGTAACAAGATCTCAACTATTAATGAAGAAGCATTAGCATTGTACTAAATTACTTTTTTCTATTAATGACTACAAAATTAAGTATTAGTTCGGTCGTAACTTAGACACAAAATTGACAAAATTTATACACGGCTCTAAATATAACAATAATAAGTGTGCCCTGAATCTGTTTTTATATGAAAAGGAGCTGAAATACAGCGAACGTTTTCAAGTGGAAATGTTAATTGAAAGAGAACTGAAAGTTGTGAACAATAGAATCAGCAACGGCATTGTAACAACAGTTGAAAATCAAACGCTCGTTTAAGTGAGAAGGGAACAATCGTTGATTGTTGATTTTAACAATTCAAACTTCAGTTAATCATTCGCGGTGTAATTGTCGGAGTATTAGTAACTTTATAGGGAATTAAAATTCATTCTGCGAAGCCATATCGAACGAATTTCTTAAAACCTGTAATGTTTGTGCTTTTCAACAAAGGATTCGGTCCGAATACAGAGCTAACGTGATAAAAATGTTGTTCTTAATATTTTTTAATTATAATGTTCTAGCCCCTATGAAGTGGCTACTCTTAAAAAAATGAACCATTACAACTAATGAAATAAGAATGTGTATGGTAGGAGACTGTACTTGACAGATTAAAAAACTATTCTTCCATTGCCGGATTTCAACCCGTAATCTTGAGCATAGCACTTTACACACTAAGGTCCCACTTCTCTTAGCTGGAAAAGTTGATGAATGAAAAATCGGGCGTTTAAGTGTAATATCGACCAAATCAGCTTATAAACATAGTCTCTACTATAAACATTGGCCAAAACTCCTCATGGATTGTAGTTTGACAGTTTTACTTTAATTTAATTTTTAAACTTCTCGGGTAATTCTTCCAATTGGTAATATTAAAATCATGGCCAAAAATTAGGAGATTAAGTTAAAATGTATTTATACAATTTTTAGAATAAAAGAAAAAGGAAGAAAGACCCATTTGTAACTATTTTAACTTTCTTTAAACTGTTTAAGGGGATGTACCGATGCTTCCCGGGCTAGCGCTGAAAATAGTAACAAAATCAGCTGCTGTTATTGAATCTTCCTAGCAATAAATCGTCGCAATTCTTTAAGATATATCGCTTATCACCTTAGTTTAAACGCTGCTTAACCCTAGGGATGGGATCCTTCTATATCGTATCGCCGAGGGCCGCACAGTATCGATCCCTTACTGCCTACTGCCCTACACCTATATTACCTCCGATCCTCAGCCCCAATTCTTCCACCATACGAGAGATTCCTCGAGGTTAGAAGACAATGAGTTGGGAACGATATAATTAAGAGAAAGTTATTGTCCGATCTGATAAGCGGGACTGGCCTACGGTTCCCTCTTTGTCTTCAGTACGAGCCGTTAATTCCTCCCTTCCAATAACACTACAATGGCCAACCTTAATATTTCACTTGTTCCTTCGGCCCTTGCAATTTCCTCCCTAATCTAGCCTAGTTTAATATCCCTTTTCACGCTCAACTGAGTTATGAGGGCCCCAGGAATCCGGCATATTTTTCAATATCCCCCACCCAAAGTCGTAAATTAGATAATAAAAGGAATATTGCGGAAACATTTTCCATCCAACGTTGGCATGAATCTAGCTAACAACCAGAGGCCTTGGAGGGAAAGATAAAAATTTGTTTGTTTATTCATTTAACTTCACTTTGCGCTGATGTAGCTAAACGTACTACAGTGGGAGCACTAAATTTTGCACATCCAAGTTTAATTAGGATAGGGACTTTTAACGAGTAACATCGTACAGGCTCGGGACCCCCGTGTAACATTCTTTCCCGGGAGTAAAAAGATGGTCCCAAGCCTTTGAGGCATAAGATATTCAATATAGTTCAAATTCAGGCCTCCCACTATAGCATCGCCCGATTAGCAGTAGCAGCACAAAGTGGCGTTAAACGAATATACAGCGCTATTAATTGCAAAAAAATTGTTATAAGGCTATAAACTTTATTATAATCAATCCATTATATTCCCATTATGCGGTGCTGGCGGAACACCTTGTTCTGGCTGCGTTGGTGCCCGCGGTGTAAGATGATCCTCTTGACACCTGAACCTCGATGGCTCGGTCCGTGGCATCAAAGAGGAACCAGTCCTTGGCTGGCGTGTCCTCCTTGGATGGCGAGGAATCTAAGAAAATAGTTCAAATCCTAAACTCTATGCGATCCAAAGAAAATCGCACAGAAATATTT
The DNA here is from genome assembly GCA_037127475.1 of Arma custos. NCBI lineage: Eukaryota > Metazoa > Arthropoda > Insecta > Hemiptera > Pentatomidae > Arma > Arma custos. The sequence continues at coordinate 23,344,281 of CM073765.1, read as the reverse complement.
TACTATTATCAAGTTTATCCCATTTCATTTCGTTTGCCTGAAGCCACCACCAAAGAAAAATTCCTCTTTGAAATTATATGTGATCGTTTAAGATTTTATTAATGTTTATTAGACAGTGAAAGTCGTTCCATACGCATCAATTAGGCATTAAGCATACTACCTTATTATTTTTATTCATTTAAAGTTTATACTGCTATGGCTAATCAGGCGATGGGATAATGACATGGGAGTCCTAAATTTTTCGTATCCAAAAATATTATTTTGTACTACATATGTATAACCACAATACATACATACAACCGTAGTTGTATTTAACTTGGGCTGAATAGCTTAGCTCCCTGATTCAATCCGACTGTGACAGGTAAATTATTGATTCTCTTAACAGTCTTATATCGACTCTAAGAGAAGTGCAATGTCTCTCGAGGTTCACCCAGCCTCTATGAAATAGTTGGCATGCTATATAATGTATAACTATTTTTTAACGACTAGCAACGTCCTACTGGTTAGCAAAACCACCAACTATGTCCAAGATCGTTAGCAGACCAGCAGATGGCTTTAGAATTTTTCGTTTATTCATACATACGAATCACTTAATGCTGCTATGGCTAATCGGGTTGTACTACAGTGGGTGTCCTAAATATTACCAATCCAGGTATAACTAAGAGGATATTTAACGAGTACCTGACACAGTAAAGGCTCAATAGCCCTATTTTACAGCCCCTCTGAAGGTCGGAGTAAACAAGGATTTTTTAATCTCTTTTCTGCAGGTCTCCAACTTCCGACCTTGGGTATAGAAGGTTGTAACGCTAACCATTATCCGTAACACAAGTGATCCCATGCTTAGTTACAAATCGATAATACACTAACCAGAAATATGGATTAAAACTGCAGCGTAGTTTGACTTGAATCCTCGTTGAGGAAAAGCAAACATAATAATACGAACAAACAATGCAGAGGAGACAAGAGATAAGCGAAATATTCGGAAGGATCGGTTTAAAAATAAACCTTGGGTATTGCAAGGATAAAGGAATACCGTGTGATGTTTATTCTGAAGCGCGCTATCAAGAGATACCATTGTGGTGCTGAAGGTTCGGGGATAAACCCGGCGATTTTTCATGAGACTCTTTCCCTGAATAATGCTCCCCTCCGGTATCTGTCCAGTTCGCTCGATTACACAGACGTCAGGGGGAACACCTCGGCTCAGCAACAAGGATGGGTAGGGCGGTAGGGGGTGGGGAACAGTTGGAGGTTATATACTTGGCAGGTTTCATTCCATTTCCCTACCCCCGAAAATCGAGAAAAAAATCGATTATTTAATTGTAATAAATCACAGAAAGATAAAAACCTGTAACATCATGAAATATTAATAAATATGTAATTAGAATTAATAAATATAGGAGGAATGGACGAAAATGGGGTATGAAGAAGAAGGAGGGATGAGGAGGCAATGGATAGCCTGAAATGGCGGCGTTGATTAAAAAAAGCCAGAATAACATGGATGGGACATGCGGAGAGATAGTCAGACCACAGGGTACCAAAGAGAATGATCAATGATGAAACGAGACGACAAATGAACCAGAGGACGCCCTCGGATCAGATGACCGGATGATGTCGAGGATGACTTAAAGATGTACAAGAATAGAGGATAATAGCGCAAGATCGCAGAGATTGGTTGCCTCTGAGATCGGAACGGACCGGTGGTTGAGGTCCGAGTTATTGCAGGACCGTAGAGCCAGAATAATAAACAACAGAAAGATAGAACCGCTAACATCATAATCGTTTAATAAGGTTCTTGTTCTATGAGTTAATAAACAATAGACTGACAAGAACAAACAAGTTTGTACCACTACAATCCACGAAGAATATTGGGTTCAGTAAGTAGTAGAGACTATACTGTATCTTGAATTATTCAAATAAATCACAGAAAGATAGAACCAATAACATCATCATCAATTGAACAGGTTGTTGTTCTATGGGATTAAAACAGAAGACTGACATAGAAATAAAAAGATAGTACCACGGTCACCTGTGGTATAGTGGTTAGCGTAACAAACTATTAAACCCAAGATAGCGGGTTCGTAGCCCGGCAGGTGGCCCTAGGATTCTTGTTAAGGGAGTAAAAAATCCTTAGTTACGCCGTCCTTCGGAAGGGACGTTAAACGGGGGTCCCGAGCCTGTACGATGTCAGGTACTCGTTAAAAATCCCTATCCTAATTAAACGTGGATAGGCAAAATTTAGAGCTCCCACTTAGCGCATTTACATGGCTTATTTAGAGCATCGCCCGATTAGCCATAGCAGCATAAAGTGACGTTAAATGAACAAACAAACAAAAATAGTACCGCTATAACTCATGAAGGGTCTTGTGTTCAGTACGTGGTAGAGACTGTAAAGTTTCTAGGATTATATAGTTCAAATAAATCACAGAAATATAGAACCTATGATAACATCAATTAAAAAAAATTTCGTCAGTCCAAGTAACCCAAATTATTTTTTCTTAGTTTTATTTGATTCTTTAACTCTCTTCAAACAAGTCAATCGTTATTTCAAAGTTATTTTTAGGTCCAAGATTTTAAAGTAAAAACCAATTTTAAATAATTAATACTTATTAACCACGATAAAAGGGACTGGTACAGTTCGCGTACAGAGCAACGAGTTGCTATTCTGAAGATCCCGGGTGTAAATCCGCGTTTAGGTATATAAATTATTTAATCTGCTAAAAGCCATCACCCAATGGGTAAGCACCTCCTGGGGCACTATCAGCCTGTACAAATCGGATATACATAATGGGTGAAAACCTGGCGGTTATGTGAATTTACTCACATACCATCTTCCTAAATTAAAAAAAAAACATAATAAACAAAAAAAAAAAGTTGAATGCTGTTACTTTTAAATAAGCACAGTTCAATTCAAACACCTCCTCAATTTCCTTATCATCCTATCCCTATTGTCTTTCCGGCTTGTTCATCCGAACCTTGTAGATATCATCTACAGATTACGCCAGAGTGAAGTCTTTTTTTTCTTTTTCTTTTCTAGCCATCAGTGGTTAAAGAAAAACAACCTTAAATTCTGAGAAGTGGAAGTGGGAAGAACCATTAACGCAATTGTTTTATAATTCTAGGATATTACTTCTATAGACTAATTCGGCTGGTTTCATTTTCTCAAAAATCTGTACCACTACAATCCGTGGAGGGTTTGGGGTTCAGTACATGGTAGAGACTGAACTGTTTATTGGACAACAGTTGTGCAAGGAGGGGATTTGTACTAGATCACTTCTCCCCCCCTTATTTTGGCTACCCTATTTTTTAATATTTTATAGAGGCAGAGTGGGCCCCAGGAGGGTCCTAGATCCTATATGATCCATCTCCGGCCAACAGATTTACTAAAAGTTTTGCCGGCAGCGGGTTTCGAACCAGGGTTTCCTGCATGGCAACACAGTGCTTTATCACTTAGCCACTCCATTCCTTCCTTATTTAGGGTAACCATTTTATAGAGGCTAGGTGTGCCCCAGGAGGGTCCTATGTCCTATAGGATCCATCTTCGGCTGTTAACAGAATAAATAAAAATCTTGTCAACAGATTTGACCGAGATCACGGTCAACGGCCAGGGGTTTCCTCTTACATTGGGTACCCAATTTATAGAGCCTGGGTGAACCCCAGGAGGTGCCAGATTCATACATCCCCGGAAGTTAAAATATTAAATAAAGTACCTGCTACAGCCAGATTTGAACCCTTCGACAAGTCAACTCAGTTCTCTACCACTGAACCACTCCTCTTTTCTCTCATAAATTAATTAATTTGACTAAATGTTATCTCTTTTATAAAAATTGGACAATATCATTTGTCCAATTAGGTCCTAAAAATGAAACAGAATAAAAGAATAAAGGAAATATATTCTAATCATACTAATGGCTAGAGAGGGTATAATAATGACGTGGGTGGAAATGATTCGACGACCATAAGGGGAACGTCATCGACCATCGGCTCATTAGCGAGAATCGATTATCTAAATCGATTTAATGACGGCCTCCTATCGACATTCCGGTTATATTATCGCCATTAATTTGATCTGGAGTAAATTAATACTTGATTATTCGCTCGGTGTCCATTCTAAGCGCCATCGAGTAAAATTTATTGAAGGGGAGTAGCACTGAGTAATACTGTATATCACACATTACTTGCGAAGTGGTCTCATTAAAAATTGGTATCAGTTCCGTAAGTAGTCGCTTCGAATAAGTCACGACAAGCTTTAACTTTTAATTTATTACCTTCTTAATTTTCTCAAAAATAAAAATAATTTGATTTTATAAAAATAGTAGGATCCTGAAGAGAATATAAGAGTCCACAAAAAAAAAAAAACACAGGAAGGTTACAGGTAAAGATCAAACCAGGAAATAGACAAGAATATACAGACCTGGAAGCCGAAATAAGAATCAGAAGACTAAGATTATATGGGAAAATGGTAAGATTGGACAAAGGGAGACTAAACAAGAATATATATGACAAAATCCTTGAATACAAGAGCGTAGAAGGTATGTAAGACAAATGAGAGAGGGAGCAGAAAAATTAACAATAATAGCCAAAGACTGACTAGAGAAGAATTAAAATTAAAGAAATCAATATATATATTCTTGTGAAAAATAAAGAAAAACAGAAGGATTCTGTGTGGTCGAAAGAAAGAAAGCAAAGAAAAATAATGATAAGTATGGAGTATTAAAATTAAAGTAAAAACAAAAATCTATTTAAAACTTTATATGAACAATGTAAAAAACTGTGTGGTAAAATCTTTATAACATTGAGGAAAAACATCAAGAAAGCGTTTAAAAAAATATACGATTTCACCATTACTCAACAATGGGGTGGTCAATAACAGCACTTTAAAAAATAAATTCTTAAAGTTACTGAGTGTGTAAAGCGCTGAAGGTTCCGGATTCAAATCAAGCTTTCAAATCAAGCTAATTAATTACTTTATCTATTCACAGCCATAGATGAACTGTCTGAGAGCTACAGACGCTCCTGAGGCTCACCCAGCCTCTTTTAACTGGGGGAAATACCTGGCGGTTGAGTGTGATCTCGGGTAAGTCATCACCCTGCACAACCGTTGAGCTAGAAACCGTACAGTTTCTAACATGTACTGATCTTTAAACGTAAATAATAGTAATAAAAACTCCTATCATGGTTAAAACAGAGTAGCATTGTTCAATAATCAGACTTATTTAAATAATATATCAGAAAGAGAAGTGTTTCTCTCATCTTCAAATAACGAGGATTGAACCAGATTTTCATTTATCGAGTTTGAAACTTTTCTAAAGCAATCACAAAGGCAAGACTTGAGTTTCTGAATAAAACAGAGAAAAAACTTTTCTACAATCATCAGCTTATATTATATAAAACGGTATTGATTATTTATCTTCTAATGTATAATTTTTTCATAAATTAAAAATTATTTTTCTCTCTTTATAATAGTTAGTAATGAGTGAACGCCAGCTTTTAAATAAATTTACTCTAAAAATAAAACGAAGCTAAGCTAATATATATTAGATAGATCCAAATAAATAGAAAATATATCATATAATGTCTATCAATTGAAATTAACAATTAACAATTAACCATTAAATTTAACAGAAGAAGCAATGAGAGAGAACTAATACTGCATTGCAGGATGCATAGGCCCATCAGTTTATAAACTAAAATTATAATCAATTATGGCATAATGCGAATTATTTATCCATAATTTATCTTATATTTATTCCAATAATCTTAACATTACTTCTTTTAACTCGTGTCTTAGTAAAACCAAATATATTTTAACTGTTTATTAATATAACAAACTTTTAATAATTTTTTTTTTATTCTTAAGCTAAAACCATTATTCCTAAAATTAAAGATACCATTCGTCATATTTTTTTATGCAATCTCTTTTCCTAATAAATATTATAATATAATATATTATATTACAAATTAACTATTTAATTTGTCTTTAATTAAATTTATTGCTAATAATTATATTTAAACACACCAATATTGTTTTGTAGAAATAATCAAGTCTTCTATTAGAAAAATATGTATGATATCTAAAATATTGCTATCCAATTTATAATATTCAATTCATATTTACAGCCCCGATGGATAAGTGGCTAAGTCTGATTTTCTCCAAAATGAGTTTCTTGTACTTAAGTAAGCGGAATCAAGTTACTTAAGTTTCGTTTTGAATAAGGGACTAAGTAAGGAATTGGTTTGGAAATAAGTTATTGTTTATATTACAACTCAATTTCAAACCCAAAACTACGAGAATGATACGAATCCGGTTGTCTGAAAGCAGTTAACTCTCTCTGGAAAAAATCCGACTTAACTTATTCACCGGCCCTGTAGATATATTAACGCAGGCTAGAAATACTTTTAAATGAAATACATGTTAACGACTATGAAAACAAAATTGACTCTTAAAAAAAATATGAGGATTTACAAAATGAAATGTTATTAGTTTGTATTTGACACCAAACTCAATCGCCATTTTAGTATTATAAATTATTTTGGAATTGTCAAAAAAATATATTAAAAATGAAGAACTTAATGCTTAAAAAAATGAAGAATCTTTTAACAGTTGGGGATGGACCGTGTGGGATATGGAGACCCTCCTAACATCGTCCAGCCTCTATCAAGTGGGTACCCTTAATTGCGGGAGAAACCCGTTGGTTGAGCGTGATCTCAGATGTCACTTCCCTTCACAACAGTTTTCCATTAACAAATAACAGTTGTGTCTACCATGTATTGAACCCATGGGTTGTAGTGGAATACGAATTTTCCTTTTATATATCTTCTTAATAATAATTTTTCTTCTGAAATTTAATTTTGTTTAATATGTATCTTCATGTATTAGGTAATAATAAATAAAATTCATCATGGTAGATATTATTGCAATATCTAAGCTGCTCTGCAAGTTCAAAGCTTAGCTTAGCAGCTGCAATATCGAGGGGAGGCCGTTTTATTGAATGCAATTCTAGCAGAAATATTGGCAAAACTGGTCGTGCAAGCTGCATCTATCCATTCATGCAATTCGCACTGCACATCGAACGATTTTTATTAAATCAATTCATTAGGATATCATCAATTATTAATACTGAAGGTTTGTAATAAAGATAAAATATTTTTAATAGAATATTCGAAGAAGAAAAATGAGTAGCTATTCATTCAAAATTTGAACAGTCCTGAAAAAAAAAAACTAATACTTAAAATAAAATAAAATTTAATCTATGTTTTAGTACAGTGTTAAATATTGTTGAATTCCTAGTTTGTTTATGAATTTATTGTGACTTTATGCTGCAGTGGCTGATCCAACGATGCTACAGTGGTAGTCTTAAATTTTGCCTATCTAGGGATAATTAGGATAGGGATCTTAAACGAGTACCCGACCTCACAGTTTCGGTACCCCATTTTATGTTTCTTCCGAAGGACGGCATAACCAAGGATTTTATAATCTCATTGTTTATGCTAACCGCATAAAGTAGATCACATTTCTAGTAATTTAATTGCGTGTTACTTTATTTATTTATTTTTAAATAAAAATAAAGATTGACGTCGTTGTTTTGTAAGAATTACATTATGTAGATTACCTCTGAAGGAATACGCTTTCTTGAATAAGAAGGAAATGGGATTTGAATATAATAAATAAATCAACCTTGAGATATACTTATCAAGAGTTGAATAGATGTAATAAATTGGAAGAAATAAAATAAAATTTACTTATTTCAGTTCTCTACCACTGAGCCACTCCGTTCCCTTACATAATTAGGGGTTATTATTTTTGTCCTGAGATGCTTGAATAATAATAATAAAAATTATAATTATTACTTGATGATTTATTATTTATAAATCTATATCGCATATAATTGCAATTAAAAAAAAATTAGCCAATAGCCCTGGTGTCAGGATTTTTGGAATTTTCTTACTGCAGATTTCTTGAAAAGTAAAAATTCAAATTAATTTGTATTTAAATAAAACAGGTCAGCCGATAGGGAATACATATTTCCCAATATCGCTGTTTTAAATAATAATTATTTTTACAGTTTATTAATTAAAAATATATATAATGGAACAAATATAACATGAAATAAGATATTCTTTTAGGCCTCCACGACCACTATTATTACAAAAGACTTTGTTTATTTCTTCTGGTTTAGACCGTGTAGATAAATTTTTCGCCAACGTTTCGTCAACCATGCCGCTGACTTTCTCAGCCCTGAGGATAGTAAAGGATTATTTAAACACGTGGAGAAAAATAGTTTTTTTTATTTCCCATATAGTTGTATTAAAGCGAGGAAATGAGTATTTTAGAGCCAAGGTAATTTTAAAGAGAGATAATGTTTATCAGTGATTAGTTGCTTCCTCTGACTCAACGCTTGCAACACGTGATGGCACTCAGGCAAATAGTGCCAATACTTTCACAACGTGCAAACAAAATAATAACATTAAAACATAATAAAACAAGAAGTTAAACTCTGAAATTAACAAAAATATTAATCACTTAGTTATTTATTATATCTGAACAAAATATCACAATAGTGTAAGGCAGAGAATCAGGTTCATAATTTGGCGGATGATATGATTATTTATTATTATTATTAATATTCTATAATACAATTTTTTAATGATGTAATATTTTATTAGAGTGACAACAGATCGAGGGACTTATTTTTATTTAGTATTTTGTCATTTTCGATCAGTTAAATCATAAATATTTCTAAAAGTTGGCCAATGTCTGCTGTACTGTTTCGGATTTCTTTACCCGAAATATAGCAGTTATTAAAAAAATAAATGGAGAAATGGAATGCAACGATTTAAAAAATAAAGCAATCTTCATCTTATTACAAAATGATATGGACATTTTTCAGATGTACAATAAATTATTTTAACCAATGTGAAAAAAAAATGTACAACTACAGCCGTGAACGGGTCTGGGGTTCAGTACATGGTAGAGACTGTACTGTTTCATGGACAACGGTTCTGCAAGGAGGTGACTTGTCTAGGTCACGCTCAACCACCTGATTTTTCCCCCTTATTTTGGGTTTTACATTTTATAGCGGCTGGGTGAGCCCCAGGAGGGTCCTAGATCCTATACCGATGAAAGAAACCTAAAATAAAATAACGAAATCCATTATTTAATTTAATTTAAAATACTCAATATCTCACAACAGTTCTTAGTGGACACTAATATTTTAATAGGCTAACTAGGAGGGAGAGGGACAAAATATGAATAATAACTCATTGACTGTATGTATGGCAATAAATAATTATTTTTTACAACTAATTATGCCATATAATAACACTAATTCGTAAATTTATAAATTTTTTTTCGGAATAATACAGCTTGTATTTACAACAAATGATTGATTACACGTCGATCTCTTATAAACTGTAACTTATAATTTATAAATTGTAAGGTGTTGCCTGTATTCATTACAATTAATAATTACGGTTAACTGTTAAATTGACCGTTGATATAATTATTTAGTTAATTTATAAAACTATTATATACAAGTATATATATTTTTTCTAGGATAATCTTGCATGGGATCCGCAAGGAGTATTTCATGAGTAACTATATAAATAAAAAAAATATAAATATTTTGATCGATAATTATTAGTGATATTTAAATTTACTTTTTATTTATGATTTCATTCTAATTTCCCCAGGATCTGGTCAACCCGTAGGAAAGCTGTAAGATTACCTCTAAGTTCGGAGACGTGGTGTAGGTGAGCAATGAAGCGCGCAGCGGGGACTTAACTTTTCTTTTGAAAGCAAGTTAAGTTGCAAACTTCCCTGCGGGCAATTAAGCCGCTAAAGTCGCTTTGGAATCAATTATATATTTTCTAAGGTTTCTCACTCGTGAATTCAAGTGAGTAGCTTCAGATTTTACATAAGTAAAAAAAAATTGTTTTAGGACAATAGAGTGAATTTTTTTTAATGATACTACTCTTGGATTGATCGTACTGTTTTATCTAAAGAAACCTTTAACTATACAGCCCAGGTATGATGTATTCAGTACAAGGTAGAGACTGTAATGTTTCAAAGCCAACTGTTGTTCAAAGAAAAACGATTATTTTTTACTAATAATTCAATTCCATTACTGAGCTTGTCAGTCATACCCTTAATACTTAATCTATCAACTGCAGACCACCAAAATTTATTTAAATATCCATAATTAATAGTTTAATTAAATTGTTTGCATTTTTCATTCATACTTGAAGCCCTTAATCTTTTAACTAATGAAAAGTCATCAGTAACATATTTAGCGTAGGGATCACATGCATGTAGTAGTTAACATAAAAATTTGCCGATTGTCGTTGGTTCGCTACCCGTCAAAATTCTTAGCCATGCCGTACTTCGTAGTAGACATAAAATGGTGGTTCCGAGCCTTTGTGGTGTCAGTTACTCGTTAGAGATACTTATCCTAATATACCTGAGTAGGCAAAGTTTAGGATTCCCACCAATGAAGCATTATCCGATTAATAGCGATTAACCTATAGAACTTGTCAATTAAAAATTATGTTTAAACTTTTATAATATTCATTATTTTTTATAACAGGGAATAACTTGAAGGATCATATGGTATTATTATAAATAACAGGGAAGCCTATAGAATCCTTGTAAGTTGCAGGCCACCGATATAACATCGTGGTCTGTGGTGAGCAAGAGGACTTGAGGTAAACCGACCTACATTATTCATAAGTACCCTTACCGTGTTTAAGTCCTTTCCTTAAGGAAACGTTATTGCAAAAACGTTCAAGTGCAATCTGTCAGCAGAAAAAAACCCGGGTTTTTTAAGGGAATATACTAAAACAAAACTTCAAGTTTATCCGTAGCTTCGAATATAATATAATAATAAAAAATATAATAATAAAAAAATATAATAATAATTTCGCAAAATAAGGGCAACTAAATAATAATAAAATATCAATTGTTTAAAATATTTTTCAGAACTGTGTCATATGGTAGCAAAAATATAGAAAAAAGAAACCTAACGACAAGAATTTATTAAGAGTCTTGGGTCCAGTACGTGTTAGAGACTGTACTGTTTCTTCGACAATAGCTGTTCAGGGTGGTGATTTGCCCAAGATCACGCTTAACCACCAGGTTTTCCCCTTTTTTGGATACCAAAGTTTTAGATGCTGAGTGAGCCCAGATCCTAAACTTTCCATCCCCGGCTGTGAACAGATTAAATAAAATCTCTAACACTGACCACTCCGCTTCCCCGGATTTTGTAATTTGTGTGTAAAATATTAGTTCAAAGTGTCGTTTTGTAATGTTGAAAGAATCAAACACTAAATTTGGTGTGTCTAAATAAAAAATAAATTATGAGAGGAAAATAGTTGACTGGATGATACAATGGAGAACGGAGATAGTTAGGGGTGCAGTCAAAAAAACACCAAATAAGTACTGACTTATATTTAGTAAGTGCCGACGTTTCGACCTACCTTCTAAGCCATCTTCAGGGCAACTGGGAGAGGCGGCTGGTTGGACCGGCTAACCAACCTATTTATTTGATTGTTGGCTAGCCGGTTCACCCAGCCGCCTGAAGATAGCCTACAAGGAAGGTCGGAACGTCGGCACTTACTAAATATAAGTCTTGTACTTATTTGGTGTTTTTTTTACTGCACCCCCCCCCAACTATCTCCGTTCTCCAAAAAATAAATTAGTTTCTCTGTATAATAAGAAAATTTATTCAGTAGATAATGCATCATGGTATCAGACACCCACTTCAGAGAGGCCGGTTAGATCTGCAGATCCCATAGATCTATGGCTGTTGAAAGGTTAAATAATCTCATAAACTTCATAGAAAATGTAAATATTTCCCTTAAGTTAAAACGAATGCATTACAAACCTATTCCTCTAATATTATTTTAACGCTAAGGTTGGTAGAGTTGATTTGTAAAGTGAATAATAGGCAAGGGTTTGCATGTTGAGAATTAGACGACCCTAACAGATAGCTTAAACCCGTATTCAGCCATTTCTACCGCAGAACCCTAGGAGGCAAACATAATATGTATTTCCCTGAATGTAGTAGGAACCTCAACACGTGGAATGTAGGGGAGTACTAAGGGCTGGAACAACCCACCTGTGAAGTCACCTTTCAAAACCGCATCGTCGTTATGAAATTTCAGGATATCCTCGAGGAAATGCGGGATGCTATCTTTATAACCATAACTCTGGCGAGGTGTTAAATCATTATAATACGGAATGATGAATAAATCTTAAAGTTATTGTATCCAAAAAATACATAATAATAATTATATAATAAAATAATAATTAAGGATATTGGAAAAAAATACAAAACCTGTACCACTCCAATCGACGAAAAGGTTTTGGATTCTGAACATGATAGAGTGTAAACTGTTTCTAGGACAATGGTTGTGCAGGGAGGTGATTTGTCCAAGATCAACTCAATCACCAGGTTTTTACCAATCCAATTCAGATTAAAGGATCAGCAATATACTTAGAAAAATCAAGATTTATGAGAATTTAGAAAAACACAGAAGAAAGAATAACCAAGCGTTTTTTGGTCGTATTTATAAAATGATTGATTACTAACTAAAACTTGTATTCGACTATTTTTTTGTACCAAATTTATAGAGGCTGACCCCCCCCCCCCCACAACTCTGAGCGACTCCGCTCCTAGGGCTGATATCAACAAAATATTTCCTTAAAAAAAACGAAACAAATCTAAATGGTTTATATAAGTTCTTAAAGTATAAAAATCACAAAAGATTTTATACAAGGTAAAGAAAAATTAAAAAAAAATAATTTTTCTATGCCAAGTTTTTCAGAGAATGAAAAGGAAACCAATCAGGATAGCAAACATAGAGAAAGAAAGTAACAACAAAAAGTGAGATTGAAAATATTTTGGAACTCCGAGTATCCAAAAGTGATCTTAAGTTGGTCTAAAAAATAAGGTAGGTACAACTAACTAACCAATTAAAATCCTTTTAACTATTTGATTTATTTTATTTATAATATGATACTACATCTTAAAAATTGACAATTTTTAGTTGTACAATAAAATAAAAAAATACCACTACCATGAAGAGTTTTGGGTTCAGTAAGTGGTAGAGACCATTCTGTTTCTCTGACAGTGCAGTGAGATGATTGTAATGTATCATGCTCAACCACCAGATTTCTCCCTTTATTTTTGGTATCCACTTTGTAGAGGCTGAGTGAGCCCGGTAATTCTGAGTCAATCCGCTCCTAGGACTAGGATATCAACAAAATGTTCAAATACTTTCTATTATCATAAGCAGATAAATCAACAATAAATTTAAAAAAAAATAATTAAATAATGATTCATTTCATTTTAGCTAAAAAATGTTGATGACTTTAAATTGGAGAAAAAATATACCACTAGGTACCTTGATGATGAAGACTAAAAAAAAACCTCGGTCGGTTACTAGGCAACACCGATAAAATATAACATAATTTAAAACATTTGTATATACTAGCATTTTATTAATAATTAAGGTACGTTGATAATCTACGGTTTACTAGGGCGTGATCTATGGTAAATTATCGTAACATAATATATATATATATATATATATATATATAAAACATTTTTTTAAATATTCTTAATATTTATGGATACATTGCGTATAGGAATGATGGTTCTGGCACAAGTGCATTATTATACAATTAAACTTTATACATACACTCAAATCTACGCTCGAAAAGATATAATTTAACACAACATTTACTATTTATTATAAATTCAAAACCCAAAGGATAAATATTAATGAACCCTGGATGTTGGTGTTTGATTTGGAACTACATAAACAAGTAATGTCATCAAACTAAGATAGGACTTGATTGAAACTTAGCCCAACTTCAAACTTTGCTAAGTTACCAATGCAAATATTTATAGAAGTTCCTCGCGCTATTGTAATAGTTGAGGGTCATTGTTTATTGATAATTACAAATAAATTATCAACTCATTGTCCGAATTAATTAAAAAACAAAAATATTTTTGATCGGTACATATCTCATTGGTATAATTAAGATCCTAATAGATTCGAATATTCTTAAAAAAAAAAACATTAAGCATTACTTTAATGTTTGGGATCTCTTTGACTTACGTCAATTTTATATTTATTTATTGTTCTTTTGATGGTGATTATTTTTAAATATTTTTATTTTGAAGAGAAAAGATTTGTCCTGGCCGGGATTCGAACCCGGGTCGTCTGCATCTCTTGTGCTCTAAACCACTGAGCTACCAGGGGCCGTATCCATATAATCCCGGCCAGGATAAATATTTTCTCTTCAAAATAAAAGTATTTAAAATTAATCACCATCAAAAGAACATGATATATTATAGTTGAAAAAATGAGTTGTAGCCGGAAGATTAATTAAAATAGTTATAAATTTTCAACCAAATATAGAAAGCAGTAATAGTTAATTAATATTATATAAAACATAACTGCATCACTGAAACTCATAAAGTCTTGGGTTCAATATAATATAGTGACTGTACCCTTCTAGGACAAATGTTGAGCACGAATTTGCCCGAAATCACGCCCAACCGCCAGATTATTTCGAAATCAAAAATTAAAAATAATATAAAAGCTTACCAATCTTCAAACAGCAGCCTCGTAATTTTGTATTTATCTGTAAACAGAAATAAAAATGTTAATAACAAAAATATTCAAAAGAATAACTAATATCAACATAAACTAACGATAAATGTAATTATAGAATTCTGCTATATTTATCTATTGGAAAATAATCTCAAATAGTTGAAATTATAATGATTACTCAATAAATTATGAGACCACCTCAGAATTTAGGAGATTAAACAACACGGAATTGCAACCTAAATTAATGGACTTGTAAAGTAGCTGGGATTAGTAACGAAAAATCCCTAAAAAGTTAATAAGCGCTGTTCCGACTGGGAAGCATCTGAGGGGTAGACCGAGGCGTAGGTGGGAGGATTACGTGAAGGGTGATCGGGTGGATTTAGGTTTGGGTAGTGTCCGTGCACGGAAGAATATAAGTAGAGATTGCAGGTATCGGCATCGAGCCTTTGGGTTCGCTAAGCCTCATTATTATTGTTACTCAATAAATAGTCATTACTGAGAACTTTATTGAATATGTTGTATTAAAATCCAAAATTTATTTTTACAATGGCTACTAGACTTGAAACTAAAACTAAAACTGAATTAATAATAAAACCTTAAAATATATTATAAACTTCTGAAGAAATATCAGCTCATAAACAAACCGAAATATACAATTAGGATTAAACGGTAAAACACCATAAATATTTCTCACTCGTTAGCATAAATAATTTATGAGTTCAAGGGAAACTTTATAACTGTAATTACGCGAAATACAAACCGAGCATTTTGAGGGAGGAAAAAGTTTTAACGTTTAATTAAAATTCTTAGAATTAATTTTTATTACAATACAGGTTCGATTTGTTTGCCTTGTTTAGTTTGCATTGTTTTATTTTGCCAAAAGCTATTTTTGATTGCTTTCAAATACTAAAAGGTTAAAGAGCTCTAACTAATTGGTGAATATATTACGCTTTCCACAGATGAAAGCCCTTAGTTAAAATATATATAAAAACACTCAGTAGTATTGCGTTGTTGATACAATTGATGAATCAGAATTTTATATAGATGTTCATCAAAAAGTTCAAATCGAAGGAATAAAAGTCCCACGCAGAAAATTCTAGGGATTAAGTTCAACGAACATTCTTCCCCGTGAATACATAAATTGCGAGAACACGTGGATATAGGATCGGTGAAGAGAATGGATTCGTTTGGCTTGGATGCGAGCTTTGGTAGCTCAATGGTTAGAGCACCACGCTAGAGTTGCGGACGACCCGGGTTTGAATCCCGGCCAACACAAATCTTTTCTCTTAAAAATAATTTTTTTTTTTATAATTACTGGTCATTTTTTATGAGTTATAAATATTTTTATTTTTTAAAGAGAAAAGATAGGCCCTCGACCGGGATTTGAACCCGGAGCCTTTGTCTCACCGTGACATCGCTCTGCCAATTGACCTATCCAAGGCCCCTGCCGGTCGAGGACAAACTTTTTCTCTCATAGATCCTAAAGCCCCAGTGCTCCCGCCATTTTTACGATGAATACACTAGAAAGAAGTTCTTTGAACATTAATTTTAATTTAGGATCTTATTGACTTACCTCATATTATTATTTATAATTTTTTATGATTATTGGTCGTTTTATTGGGGTCTTGGATAGCTCAATTGGCAGAGCGATGTCACGGTGAGACAAAGGTTCCGGCTTCAAATCCCGGTCGAGGGCCTATCTTTTCTCTTTAAAAAATCAAAATAAAAATATTGGATCTGATTCGGAAAACGCATGCGTTCGGTAATTATTATTACTTATATTATATGAACATTTAACCTAATAATAAATGCAGTTATAATTTTATAACAGTTATAACTTTTATTGTTAACTGTTATAACCTAATAGAAATAAAAGAACATATGTTTTTATGTATGTATTATTTAAACCACAACAAATAACCAAGACAATTATAGTTGTGCATTTTCAATTCGGAGGACAAAAATCCACAATATTCTTCAGGATCTGCTCAAATAAAACCCAGTTTTCGTACCTCCTTCTCCAAATATATTCACATAGTTACGAATCTATCACGGTCCGGTGGGTGCCGCATTCTCTCTTGTTCCTTCTCTTGAGAAATGACCACAATGATTCGATTCTTTGAGTATGAGCTCCTGAGGTTATTTCATTTCGTGTCCCTTAGAACAGTCTTTTTTTATTTATAATACCCTTATCTTGAGCATATTTTATGTTTGTTTCATATATATTTTCGCCAATTCTAAGAAATTCATTTTAATGACTGAGTAAATCATATGTACTATACGTAAATTACATGATTTTATCTTTCTTTACATTTTTATTTATATTAGGTTATAACAGTTATCAATAAAAGTAAATGATACTAATAACAGATATTTAAAAAATAATCTGCATATATTGGGTATCCTCATACAAGACTGAAAAGCCAAGAAACTGCTCGACGTTTTCGCCTACTTCAACATTTACTGGACAAACGTTCAAAGCTCCTAATTAATTACAAAAGACTTATTTACATGACAGTTATCAGACCTATTTGGACATAAGGAGTTGAGCTTAGGGACTCTACTAAACCATCCAATTCAAATTCCTTAAAAAAAAAAATATTGGGAAAGAGAAAAATCATTTTCTAGTCATTATATATTCTTGATTCCTACAATTATTCAAGACGTTTCGACATCACTGTGTCATTTTCAATCTTTTTTAAATTCACCTCTCTGCATCATTAATAATTCCTTTTATAACTTTATATCTGTTACAAGTTTTGAATAATTGTAGGAATCAAGAATATATAAAGACTGGAAATTGTTTTTTCTCTTTCCCAATATATATAAATTATGAAAAGTGAAGTCCAGGAAGGCAACTATGTTCACCATTACACGCATAGAACGCAGCGCCAATTACAACTGTTTCAGGACACTATACTCCGAAAAATTGTTCGGTCTACATCGCTGAGAAAGCTAAAACCGGAACAATTACACGATCTCTTCAACATACCCACAAAAACTGAATTCATAAAGCGAAGACACATAAAATTCTTCGACTCCCTCAAATGCACAACTAACGAAATATTTAAAACTCTGACACCTGCTTCAGCTCCAATAAGGTGGCAACAAGTAATGGAAGAAACTCGTAAGATTGATGAAAGTAGTATGTAAGATTGTAATTATAAAAATAAACACAAAAATTAAGTGTGCCCCGGCACTTAAACAAATAAGAAATACAACTAAAACAACAAAAATTCCAACCACCTCAACTCCTTAAAATGTAGTCATACTACAGTAGAAGGAGAAGAACTCAGAAAAATAAATGTGCCCATAAGAGAGCACAAAACCCAGTTGCACATTAAAAAAACAACAACATATAAGGGGTTATGAAAAAAAAAAAAAAAAAATGAAGTCCAGTTTATAAGAAACAATTTTTATAAAAATAATCTGCATGCGTTTTCCGAAACAGGCCCAATATATTTAAAAATCTCACCATAAAAAGAATAATAAATAAAAAAATAATTATACTAAAGTTGGCACTTAACGTTTTAGTAGAGATTCCCCGCCTGATATTATTTTAGGAATTGAAGTTAAGTTTAACAGTTATTTTGTAACCCACTAGCGAGCACATTAAAATATGAGTAATCACTTAGTATTGTTTTGAGATATTGAGTATTTGCATAAAACCATTTTTTAAAACAATATTTTTGATTTTTTTTAGATAAAAAACAGTCCAAAAATCGAAATATTGGTATAAGATGTAGCTTTTTTTATTTTTTAAATCAATGCTTTGCATTCTTTTAATTTGAAATAAAAGTAGTGTAATATGTGGTTTAACAGCTTAAAGAAATCAGAAAAATTGGCTTTGTGATTTGCCAATTTTTAAGAGTAATTATAATTTAACTGATCTAGCATGACAATAGACTAAACAAAAAGTAGATCCGTTGCTAAGGAATACCAATGAAATGTTATATTAAAAAAAAAACGTTTTTTATATTAAAAATATAATAATTGAATATAAAAACTTCAAAAAGATTCAGAGTCTAAAATATTCAATAACTAACTCATAAAAAATACCAGAAAACGTCAAATTTAGTTTTATAATGTGATATTAAATCCTACACCATTAAAAGCGTATTACATATGTTATAAATAATAATTTCGCAATAAATAGGCTAGAATAGATGAAACAGATCCTTCGATTCGACCATTAGAGTAATGACGTGCACTTCTACTGATGCAGTAGCTAAAAATACCACCAACAAAGAGCTGTTTGTGATTCATCCATGCATCAGACTTTTTTTTAAATTTTACTGGTTTCGACTTGTTTTATCCTTTTTAGATGCAATACGAAATTATGAAAGTAACTAATAAAGAAATAGGCTATTAACCGAACCCAATATTAACTGAATACTCGCGGACATTTCGGTTTCCTTATTTATTTATTTCAATATGAAACACACATTTTAAGAAACGGTTTATAAATGTAAAAGACCTAAAAGAACTGGAAGAGGAGGTTGAAGGTGTAGAATGTTTGTCACCCAAGTCAGGAAATGAGCTCATTAGAAATGCTAATGGCGGCACTTCTTCTAGTCGTCAATATTAATTAACAACAATTTAGTTCGACAAGCTAATTTTGTTTACAACGG
Organism: Arma custos; assembly: GCA_037127475.1. NCBI lineage: Eukaryota > Metazoa > Arthropoda > Insecta > Hemiptera > Pentatomidae > Arma > Arma custos. The sequence goes on along the minus strand of CM073765.1, from coordinate 23,325,031 downwards.
CCATTTAGATGTAAATTTGTAAAAGTCCGGAATAACTGTGTCTTCTTTCCTAATTATTTATTTATATCTTTGTTCCGGAGAGAGAGCGACTAGTCATCAGTCAGATGTGTTATGTTTTTAAAGAAGTAAATATATGCATTGAAACTGTTTAATAAAGTATTTAGTAACAAAAGAAATAGAGAAAATAAAATAAATTACTCGCTGAGTTGAATGAGATGGAAATGGACAGGAATTTAAACGGGAGGCCCCGAGCCTGTACGATGTCAGGTATTCGCGAAAAATCCCTCTCATAATTTACCTAGATAGACAGAATTTAAGATTACCATTTTAGGTAAATTCCAGCTTCGTCCAATTAGCCATAGCTGCATAAAGTGACGTTAATTAAATAAACAAACAACAATTAACGATTACCTGACTCTGCACAGCCTCGTTACTGCCATTTAACGTCCTTTCCGCTGGGCAGCATAACCAAGGATTTTATACATGTTTGCCAACCCGCGACCCGCGGAATAGTATGTTGTTAAGCTAATCATTAACCATTGGTTGATTTTGTTGTAACATATGGTTTTCCGAACAATGCACGATGAAGATATATACCCCACTGAAGGCAGACATTGTTTGCAGGCTCTGACTGGTTCGAGAACAGACCCGAAGCTGCCTATAGACGATATAGGCCAACTTATAACTCGATTGGTTTCAAATATGGTTAGCATCGGAGGCGGTGGAGGTGGATCTTGGGGGGGAGGGGAATTAAATCACCCGATCCATGAATAAGAGGAGAGAACTAACTCCATTAGCGAGCAGCAGTTGGCGGCCCTGATTCGATTCTCCCGCCGGGATTGTTCCTCCGGGAATACTCGAGGTTGTTTGTCTGTTGCTATGGAAACGACAATAATAACCTCCAGCGCCGCCTCAAACTTGGAAGCGGTAGTTAGGGAGAACAGTGTAAACGCCTTGTGTCTATGCGTTGCTATGAGGGCGCTTAATATATGTGGCGCAATGTTATTTTTCAGTCATAGCAGTAATAATCCTAGCAATGGAAATGAATGCAACAAAAATAATAAAGGGTTACTTGTGGCGGAGGGGCTAGCGTAACAACCCATACGAAAGGCCGTAGGTGCGCAGCCAATTAAGTGGCCCTTAAGTTGATTTTAAAAATTCTCGTTATCCTTGGAAGGGAACGTAAAATGGCGATTCTGACTCTTTGGGTTAGAAACACTACAGCCTTTATCATTTACTATGTCCAATATGCTTCATGGTTTGTAGAAGTATTTTTTCCCTTCCCTTTTCTTTAAGAAACTAGAATATGTAGCCTGTAGTTTCTTTGCTCAATGCCAATTTTGTACTAATACAGCTAATTGGACGATGCTACAGTGGAGGCCCTAAATTTTGCGTTGCAGTAGAATAAGGTTCTTTAACGAGTACCGGAAACCGCATAGGCGCAGGACTACCAATTAGTACGTACGTCCCTTCCGTAGCACGCTATAATCAAACATTTATACTCCCTTTAAATAATTCTAAGGCTACCTGTAGGGTGGTAACCCCTGATCATAGACATAGAAGGTTATTATGCAAACCACAACGAAAAAGGTGACCCCCAGAGTTGCTGGTGTAATACAGGTTTACTTAATTTTTATAAACTTAATTAGTACTAATTTTATATCATTTTACAGAAAATAACATACTCATGATCCAAACCCTGCTAAATAAAATGATAAAGAAAGGGCTTAAGGTATAACCCCAGATGGAAATATGGATTCCCGTAACCTTTAACGATATCACGGAAGACTAAGTAGAACAATCATCAGGGGTCGGTTTTAATTAAAACGTTGCTCCCTCTTTTCTTATTCAGGCCGTGTTTCGAACCCTTCGAGGGGCGGCAGTGTTTAATCCCGCCTACAAAAATCCACCCCCGACCGCCCCAGGACCATACATCACTGCCACGCACCACCGCGGCCAATAGGAATAATTTCTCAGATAATTAATCTGGGCAATCAGGGCTCTCATTAGGAACAACATTCCATGGATGGTCCCTTCGATAAATCACACGGTAGGGCCCGTACATTCCTGTCACCCTACCGCGCGATTATAATACACAATTATCCATCTGTTATCTCGTATCGTTATCAATTTAATCTAATCTGGAAGACAATCAACCTCTCTTTCTCCAAACACGCTCTAATAATTCTTTAAAGATTATTTTAAAAAATATCTTTTAGAGAAAAAAATCATCGAACTTATCCAATATATTTAAGACAAATGCGCAGCTCAATGTTCCGTAAATATCCAAAAAAATATCCGTAAATCGAAATACAACATCAATACTTTAAATGAAATGATTTGTCAAAGAGTTTTCATTGAACATTTATACCCCCTACATTCTGATATACAATATAGCAATATCATAATGATAATAATACATTATATCATCATGTAGGGGATATTGAGATCAGACAATATTATTCTTTAAAGTATATCGTACAAAATAAAAAAAAATAAACAAAATGTCAAAAACAAACAGCGATTTTGACATCCTAAGAATAAAAAAATCACTGATTAAAAGTGTAAATGGACAATTTTTATATATAATTATTTTTAAACTACAAATGTTGATAAAGTAACATATTTTTTCCATAAGCTACGTAACGCATTGCAAATACCTGTGAGAAATATCTATTTATAAATACAAAATAATAATAACTACGTAATGTTGTTATGCAGGTATTAATAGATATCACCTAACGTTGAAACAATAATAATAGTGAAAATAAATTAAAAAATAACAAACAATTTTTTTTCAATCTAAAGCCAACGCCAACGTTTTATCCACTTTACTTCTAACAGAAGTGAGACATAAGCCTCAATGCCCATCTCCAGAGTGATTAATACTATTAATTAAAAGAATGAAGTTAATTTTAGAATAATAATAATAAGGCTCAGCGAACCCGAAGGCTCGATGCCGATACCACAAATCTGTGCTTACAAACTTCTGTCCGCGGACCATAACCCGAAACTAAATACGCCAGATAATCCCTAGCGCAATCCTCCCACCTACGCTTCGGCCTGCCCCACAGACGCTTTCCATTCGGCACAGCGATTATTAACTTTTTAAGAGTACATTCCTTATTCAGTCCAACAACAGGACCTGGGCCTCTGCCACCAACCACTCTACTCCACTCCTCACGGTCCACTGCCAGGTTCTTCCAATTTCTGATTCCCATTATTCTCAAGTCCTCCTCCAAATCACCGATCCATCGGTTCCTGTATGGATCCATGGGTTTTCCTCTCTTTCTTTTACCTCCTGGTGTACCACACAGCATAATTTTTGGCAATCTGCAGGGACTCATTCTGTCAACATGACCCAGCCATCTGATTCTGCTTTTCTTGATAACTGTGATGATATCTGGCTAACCATATAGTTCCTCTAGCTCGGCATTGTTTCTAATTCTTCATCTTGCTGTTCTCTGACCGCTCCGAAAATCCTTATCAGGACTCTTCTCTCCCAGACCAGCAGGGCTTTCCTGTTTTCCTTGGTTAGAGTCCACGTCTCGCTGCCATACACAACAACTGGTTTAATCAACTACCAACTTTACAAGACCATTTTAACCTCCCCGGTCTTACCACATCATCCGCAGTTCTGCGTTGTGAATCTCTTAAATTCTCCAGAGGTCTTATTCTTTTTCGGACAGTATATTTTATATAAAACCTAATTTTAGTATACCTTAAGATGTTGATCATCATACGATAACGGCCATGTTTCACATCTGTAAAGAAGAGTTGAAAGGATGATGATTTTATAAATTCTGATAGTTTAATTTAGAGACAAAATACGCCAGCTTAATAATGTCGAGACTGAATAATAACATGAATTCCCTGCCTATATTTCCTCTTGAATTTCGTTTTTTCTAGATATCATAGACCCAAAGTATTCCAATTTAAGAGTGATAAAATACATACTAATCTTTAAAAAATCCTAATATTAAAATAAACAATACTGTTTAATTCTCAACAAGGAATGGAGAAAAGATAATTTTGACGGAATAAATGGCGGGAAAGGTAAAAGGTTGCTAATTCTTTCCATTATCTGCCACACTGATAACGAGCGCTATTCTCGCAATCGCCCTTATCAGTTGAAAACCTTTCCCGCAAGCACTGACGTTATCTCCCGTTGGCTGGAGTTTCCACCAAGCTATGAAAAACTGACTATTTCCCTTCTCTCTCTGCCAAGAAAACCATGGTTTATCTTCCTTAACAGCTCTGGTATTATGTAAAATTACTTATACCTGATTCTTTATCCGCGAAATTCTTTCCATTATAACTGGTTTTATATTTTCCTTGAATAATATTAGTTGAACTTATATATATATATGAGAATGAAAATGGTTCGGGTGTAGCTCAAAGAAATGATTTCTTAAACAAAGATAAACTATTATAAATAGAAACGACGCGTCAACCCACATTTTGAATCTTCACGAAAAGATACAGCTATATTAAAATGAAATAGAAAATGTATGAAAATTTAACAAAACCTTTATTACAGGAACCCATGAAAGTTTTTGGATTCAGTCCGTGGTAGATACCATATTGTTTCTTAGACAACGGTTGTTAAGGGAGGTGATTTGTCCTAGGTCATCCCCAACCACCTGGTTTCATCCAAGGATACCAACTTTATAGAACCTGGGTGGGTCCATAGGAGGGTCTCCAGATCTCATATGGTCCACCCTAGGCTGTTTAGAGATTAGAAAAATTGTCTGCCATAGCCGGATTTCAACCCAGGACACTCGGCACGGCAACTCAACGCTCAACAAACCTACCCCACCCCCTTATTTATTACTTGTGATAAAATATATTTATTTTTCTTTCGATAAATAAACAAATTTATTTCTTTTGATAGCATATATTTACCGCAATATCATTTCCCATTCAGTTACCGACGTCGCGACTACTATTGCAGAAGTATTGTCTTTTCGTGCCAGCGACAAAACCAAGCTTAATTATTCTTGTTTCATTTTCTTTTTTTCTTAAAAAAAAAAGGAATTATTCGTGATTCGTTCTTTGGCGAAGGGGATACTGCCAAGAAGATAACCCTGAAAAGACTTATTCAATTACAAAGATGGTCGGACTTACAAAGGCTCTCGTAAGAACAGACACGCGACCTAATCGATAACTCGAAAAGCTCACGTATAATTCTGCTGCATTCTCAGAAAAATATTTAATTCATGGTAGTATCATCTCAATAATTTATGTTATAAATAGTTAATTAATAAATGACATGGCTATTTGGAGAAAGACTGAGTCTACCACGTACCCATGGGGTCCCAAGACGAAACCATAATAAATCATTAATTACAAATGACAATGACTACAATGATACTAAATGAAAATGTTATAATACACACATAAATACTTTTATATATATATTTCTATCTATAGTGATCGTTTTATAATTGTTATCGATCTTCAATTATAAAACAATCACTACAGATAGAAAACAAAAAATGTAATTTTCAGATTCATAATTCTATTATTACTTAAAAATAAAAGCCACTACATCTCGTGTAGAGCCTGAGATTCAGTACATGATAGAGAGTGCACTGTTTCTTGGACAACAGTTATGCAGGAAGGTGATTAGTCCTAGACCACTCTCAACCGCCAGATTTCCCCTTTATTTTGTTTAGCCATTTTAAAGAGGCTGAGTGAGTCCTAGAACTCATAGCGGGGGATTTGAACCCAGGACCTTCGGCATGGCAACTCAGCGCTCTACAACTGAGACAAGCCGTTGGCACGGCGCTTGAAACCTATTAAAAATTATTTTTTATCCTGTTAATGTGAGTTTTTTAAACTATAATTTTTATAATTGGTTATTTCACAGTAAAACATGACCGAACACACAACAAGCCTCAAAGGGAAAGGAAAAAGCTTTAAACGAGAGAGGCTACAGGAGTTAACAAGGTGACCATCACACCCGAAGGGCTAACAACTCACACTATGCTGGTCAGGGCGTTGCGCAGGGTGCACCGGTGCATTCACTCCCTTTGTACACGTATTCGAGCGCACATTTCCCTCCTGCATGTATCCTCTGCAATATTCAGGAAAATAGCGCCTGCCAAGAGACCAAGTTAACAAACTGTGGGAGGTGTTTTAACACTTCCAATTCTAAGCCCTATTATTATCCTTTAATTATATCCCACTGACTCCTGTAGAACGTACCCGACACTTAGGACTAACTATTGACAAAAGTTTAACTTGGAATCCTAATACTAGACTGAAAAGATACGAAACAGCTTGCCGTTTTAGGCTACTTCAACACTAACTATACAAACGCTCTAAGCAACCAATTAATTAAAAAAGACTCACACACATGCCTATTATAAAACCAATTTGGAATTACGAAAGAGGGCTTTGGTGCTCCACTAAGCCATCGAATTCCTCTTGTATCCAATCGTCATAATCCAAAATCCTTAGTGCTCATAACTTTGTTACTAATAAAACCATCCATAATGAACAAAATGTCACATTTTTTACTGATTTGGCCCAAAGCAATCCTTTCAGGACAAACTTTATTTCTACTCAAACCCACTAGTTCAAAACTGGCAACCTCTTGTTTGTTCATTTAACGTCACTTTATGCTGCTATGGCTAATCGGACGATGCTTCAGTGGGAGTTCTAAATTTTGCCTATCCAGGTTTAATTAGGATAGGGATTTTTAACGAGTACCCGACATCGTACAGGCTCGGGACCCCCGTTTAACGTCCCTTCCGAAGGACGGCGTAACTAAGGATTTTTTACTCCCTTAAAAAAATCCTAGGGCCACCTGCCGGGCTACGAACCCGCGATCTTGGGTTTAGTAGTTTGTTACGTGAACCACTAGACCACAGGTGACCTTACTGGCAACCTCTTCTTGATAATCCTCTGAAAAGAATATGGCCTCGTGACCTAAAGTTGAATCTGTTGTTTGAGTACTACCAGGGGGTAGTTTCTCTATTTGCTTATATTTCATGCCATTAATTATCATCCATGCTATTACCTTGTTATAATATAAATTATATAATATAATGTTGTTAATTTCAATAAGTTTTTGTATTTTTCGAATACAAGTGTGATGTTTCGAAAGATAATTAATTATTAGCGATTAATTCCTTTATCCTCCTCCCTTCTGCTAACTACTAATTCATAACATCGTACCATTCCATAGCATTAATTTATTTTCGAAGCCTTATCAGAGGAGAGGATCTGTTGACTAGGCAAGTTCGTGCGTACATCGCGTTGTCAGACATTGCTATAAGTCACGCAATGCACATCAGTCGTTGTTAGTAACATATGGTGAAGCGATATTGAATCGTCCGGACAAGACTAATATTGATTATGAAAATTATATTAACAAACGATGTAATTTATCTATAAAACATAGAGCGCGCTTTGTTGTTAGTTCAACATTTTATAAAAAAAAAATATTCTGTATAAATTCAGTTCAGCCGTACATGACATCGGATTTACGCAATAATGTTTTACGCCAATAAGACATCCCATAGAATTAATACCGAAGACAATTGTCCTCTATGTTTAAGTAAATGACTTGATGATTTAAAGCACATATTTGATTTGCCTGTCCATTTTAAGTAGAAACTAGGACTAAAGATTTAGAAGAATAGGTAGAATTTCAAATATTTTATTGCACATTTACTTTTTCTCATGTAATTTAATTTGTGTAATACCTTGATTAGTAAGTTATTTCGACTAAAAACTCTTAAATAAAGTAACTTAATGCTATATTACGTTTCCTCGTAAAGGAGGTATACTACAGTAGTCAACTTTGAATGCTTTTTCTACTTAAACTATGAAAGATAGAAAAAAAAATGTTACATACATTTTTCCATGTTTTGGATTGCACATTTCCGAAAAATAAAAATAAATGGGGGTCAAGAGGAAACTACATTTTTTGAAGGTCGATATTGACCATTTAAAGTGAAAAATCGAAAAACGTTTTTTTATTTCTTCAAACTAGGCCTGAATAACTACAACTTTTACCTGAATCGTTTTTCTGAATTTTGTTTCGTTTAAAAGTTAAAAACGTTTGATCCACTTGAAATGGGACACCCTGTATAAATGCATAGTGTTATGAAAAATAGACACTGCATATATACCCACAAAAAATATTTTTACAAAAATTTATGCCCAAGCTCTAAGAACAAAGACAGTGCAATACAGACATAAAATCAGAATACTTCTATAGATCGTTGACAAAAATTTTACAAAAGGAAGTGAGATATAGGAAACATTCAGAAAAGGAAAGAAAGATTATAAGGAAAATATTAGCGCAAAATTCACAGCGATATAGGAAAAAGTAGATTCAGATTTTATGGACATATCAAAAGGCATACCAAACAAATAGTCGAATTTTATAATAAACAAAAAGTGATACTCTAAAACATACACGACATACAACGAAATGGACTGGCGAAATAAAAAAAAACCAGAGAATACCTGAAACCAGAGAATATCCAAAACCATATAATCTGCAGATTCAGGTCCTTGAGAAGTGAGCAAAGTTTCAATTTAAATCGGTATTTTTAAGTGGCCGAAATCAAGTACGAAAATCCCGTTAAATTCATACATACAAAGGAAGCTAATAAAGGCGTGTTAAGATTTGATATATTACATAATGAGTGGCCTAAGAACATTTCCACATTTTTAATTTTGTTTTTAGTCAATATTTTTCTGAACATTTTTCCCTAAAAGCATAGGATCTCCGTAACGGGTGCATTTTTTAGCAATACTGATATCTATCTAGTTTATTATTGAGATATCTATGAAAAAATCTTAGTACGAAAACAAACTTCGGGGTATTACAAGGTAGATCTGCATAGATAATTAAATATTCATTAGTAAGTGTACATATATTAATATTTTTGGAGATGTTTCTTTTTTGAACCGTAACTGCGAGATGTACTTATTTTCCGCTCAACGATTTTATTAATTAATTTTTTTTTCTCGAGTGAATGCAAATCTAGATCTCAACCAGTTGGACATTATAACAACTTTGGACACTGACAAATAATAGTGTAATTATTTCCTGCAAAGACTGTATTATAACAAAGTCCTCTTACAGGAGCAGTAAGACCGAATGAAGAGCAACAATTTCGAAATCTATGATTAGTAAAATTATTTAGATATTGGTCTAAGGTAGAATACAGAAATATCTGTATTATTAAATATTAACTGGATGAAGATGTAGAGGTTTATAAGAATTTCGATTTTTTTTTAAAGTTTATGCATTTGTAAAAGACAAAAAAAAAAAAAAAAAAAAAAACTAACACTTATAGGTTAATTACAGTCCCTGGCCATACTAATGTGACCACCAAGAAAGATTGTTTTCTTTTTGTTTTTTTCTAATTTTTTTTATATACTTTCACGTGTCTTAATTTGCTGTTTTAAGTAATGGCAACACTGTTATAAGTTTTTTAAGTTAGTAATGGCAGCATTGGTTTTAGTACAGCCATTTTGTTTTACGAGTGACGGCGTGCATAATTTGTGTTTAAAATTTTTGTGGATTTATTGTTTCTTTTTCATTAAATATACAAGTCGGATTCGGTAAGTTTACTATTGATTTATTATTTATATTATATATTTTGATATAAATATTTAATAATATAAAACTATTTTGATACTTTTTTTCATCAATATGTAAAATAGGGCGTAAATAGCGTGACACCACAAAATATTTTTAAAAAAATGAAGATTTATTTTCGCAACTATTTTTTTCAATTTCATATTATTTTCAGATAACTAACTTACCCATAAAACTAATATTTAAACTAGATTTACATCATTACGTATACAAAAAGATAATGCAAACATGTAGCAAGAACGAATCTATCAAGTGGTCTCGTTAATATGGCCAGGGACTGTACAATTCTAATGATAACTATAGAATAGAAATACGTTTTATTTTAGTAATTTTACTGAATCAAATACCCTACAAGGGTTAGCGATAAAGAGTTTTCGGACTTAAGGGACTGTTATGCTGCTATGCCTAATCGGACGATGCTACAGTAGGAATCCTAAATTTTTCCTATCCAGATGTAATTAGGATACAAATTTTTAACGAGTACCTGACATTGGAACCTCCATTTTACGCCCCTAATGATGGACGACACAACCAAGATTTTTTTACTCCTATTAAAAAATCCTAGTGCCATCAGCCGAGCTAGGAATCCGCGATATTGGGCAAAGCAGGTTTTTATGCTAACCACAACACCACAGGTCGAACTTTATATAAATGGTTTCCCAACTCTTTCGACGAAAATAAATCCATTTCCATCATTGTCACAATGAATTGATGAACTTTTTTACATAATTTCATATTCTGAATTATTCCAAATATCTGGAAGTATTTCACAGCTTTTTCTTTTAAACACGGCTGTTCCGTAAGTTTATTTTGTTCCTTTTAAATAGAACTACAATAAACAACTAGAATAAGACGAAAACATTAAAAAACAAAACAGAAAACAATTTAATAACGCTTGTACAAGTAAATGAAATGAGACGACTTATAAGAAGAGGTCACAAGTACCGAGTTATTATTATTTAATTATTAAAAATATAAAATATTATTTTACTGTATATTGTATTAGCATACTTTTAGGATTTTTTTAAATTTATTAAGATTAACAATTAAACACATACTGGAGGACTGCCCGTCTGGGATAGTTATTTTCAGGAAGCTCAATTACAAAGATACCTCCCAACTATTCTTGGTGATAATAACAAAAATATAGACACAGTCATCAAATTTCTAAAAAAAATATAATCTTTTTAACAAAATTTAAAAAACGGTCAAGAATATAAAGAATAAAGAAACAAAGAAATAATATAGATTGAAGGACGGACACTGAAGACCCTTGATGTTGAGTATCCATAAGCAATTCTACCTACCTTTTAAGAATTTTATATATTTTTTTAAGTTAAAACAATATCAAGGTTTTACACTAATCAAGGTTTTAAAATATATTATTACAGTCCAAAGTCTAATCATAAGATTATAGATTGGCCATGGAAAATAATGAAACTCCAAGTAAGAAATTTTAAAATTATGGACATCTAAATCTATACTTTATTACAGTCTTTCAGGACATATTTTTATAACTATTGTATTTATTGTATCGTTGTTGTTTTTTTATATTATTTATGTTGTTAAATTACAGAATTGGTAGAATGACAATTCTAATATGGACTTATAAAAATAAAAAAAATGCTTATGAAAAAAAAAGAAAAATTTAAAATGATTATTTGGTCGAAACGCTTTTGAAATAAATAAAATTGACTGGAAAATGGTTTTACCAAATTAATGAAATAATTACAAATGTATAGTCCGGTGTCTTCCACACTCAAAATTAAAATATTATTTAAAAATAATTCCCTAAGCTTCTTATCCCGTCTTAATGCATAATAAAATTATAAGATGAAAAAATAAAAAATACCTAGAGGGAGGAATCAAGGGATGATTGGAAGTCTCATATCCGGCAGAATTATTCCTGAGGGATCGCTCGATAATGCTCCGGGCTTAGGAAGGGGATGAGAAGATGAAGACGAAGGAAGAAACGGAATAAAGAAGAGGAAGATTAAAATTCATGGGAGTCGGAAGGGAGATCTTTGCGCCCTCTTTTTATCAACCGCTCAACTAGAAGTATTGTTTATCCCACCGGCCCAGCTTCCAAAAATACTTTAGTCTGCTTAATTGCTTACTTTTAGGAAAAAATAAACAGTAGGTTATTTCCGACGCCTTGGGCCGCCTCTGCCTTCAGTTTTCTGCTAAACAGATTGCTAGAAAATGTTCCCTAAATTCGGAGTGAAAAATTCATCAAACTCGTAATTTCACACCAGTTGTATATTGAAAATAGCAATACTGTTTATAGCATATTATATGATACGATTGGGAAAAAGTCCACAAAACAAAGACTTAAGTCCCTTGAGTACTAGAAAATAACTAACCATCGAGCGTATCACCAAAAGAACACCAAGTCCAAAGCATCTCACACCAATAGCCCAAATCCATATTGGTTTTTTTAGTAATTTTATTTCATGATCTTAATATCACATATGTTGCTGATTTGGCCCAAACTAGATACCTATCCTTCCATGACAAGCTTCATACACACTTGAATCCGCTAGTCTCTCAACTTGCTTCCCATACTATTCCTGATAACCCTCCGAGGCTTCTGAAAAGAAGTGGCCTCGAGACCTACTATAGAACTTTATTGGATGGGTAGTTTCTCCACAAGTGTTTTTTGTTTTCATGTCATTTGTTCAAATCAGCAAATTTACTTGATGTAATATTATTACAGTTGTAAATATCAATAAATTAATCTAAAAAAAAAGAAGTAATTTTATGTTCCCGAAACTCCAGGATCGGAACCAGATTCAAATCATTCGAAGACTCGAAGCCGATACCACCAATCTCTGTTTACTAACTTCCGTCGCCGGACCACTAACCAAACCCAAATCCGCCAGATCATTCGTAACGCAATCTTCTCATCTACACCTTGGTCTGCCCCTCAGACACTATCCAGTCGGCGCAGCGATTATTAACTTTTTAGAAATTCTATCGTTACTCAGCCCAACAACAAGCAAATCTTTATCTTCTTGATGCTATCACTTCTATAACATAACTATGTACAGGTTCTGCAATTCCACGTTTTATTCTCCGGAGTTCTTATCCTTTCTTGGTCCGAATATTCTACGCAACACCTTATTTTAGAGTACTTTAAGACGTTGTCCATCCCTCTGAGTTGTCCACGCGCTAGAGCCCTGAGCGGACAATGGCCTCCACTTCTGCTTATATCATTGGTCTTATCCGAATTTACTTCCAGCTCTATTTCCTTATATTCATCAACGTTTCTGCATTTATTTCTTTAGTTTCAGTCCAAAATCATCCGTAAACCCACTCATATATATAATCTTCACCTCTATATCCAATAAAGACAATTGAAGAAATATACCAAGAAATATAAATAATCTAAACGGGAATGCTGTGAAGCAGATCCGAGACAGGAATAAGGACGGGAGTGGCGAAGCAGTTAGTCGACTAGTACAGCCTTTACTGCCACGGTCCGTCGGCCTCAGATCAACCGTGACCAATCGTTGAGGACTCTGCTCTGTCATTGCGGCACCGAGCTGCTTTCACAGCCTTATATTATTCCTTGCAGTCGGATCTGTGTACACATTGCTAAGCCGTATACATGTTTAAATACAAAGAGTACATAATGACATCAGCAAATGTCATGGAACACTACTCAAAGAATAAACCGAAAGAAACGAATATAAAAATAACAAATGCCTACATGGTTAAAATATAGAAATCCTAAAAATAGTAGGGTCTGATTCGGAAAACGCATACAGATTTTTTTTTTAAATATGTATCTGTTTATCATACAAGACTGAAAAGACAAGAAGCTGCCCGACGTTTTTGCTTACATCAACATTTACTGGACAAACGCTCTAAGCTCCCAATTAATTACGAAAGACTCATTTACTCATTTACATTATGTCACAAACAAACTCATCCATCCATCCTCCATACACACTTGAATCTGCTAGTCTCTCAACTTGCTTCCCATACTGTTCCTGATAACCCTCCGTCTGGCGTCTGAAAAGAAGATGGACTCGAGAACTTCTACTATAGAACTTTATTGGAGTGCTACCGATGGGTAGTTTCTCCACAAGTGTTTTTTTTTTCAAGTCATTTGTTCATATTAGCAGATTTACTTGTTGCAATATTATTGTAGTTGTAGTTGTAGTTGTAAATATCAATAATCTATAAAACAAAAACTGTTATATAGTATCAGTTACTTTTATTGATAACTGTTATAACCTAATATAAATAAAAATGTAAAGAAAGGTAAAATCATGTAGTTTACTTATAGTACATATGATTTACTCAGTTATTAAAATGAATTTCTTAATTGACGAAAATAGTTAAAAATCAAGAATGAAGCATAATATGCTCAAGTTAAGGTATTATACATAAAAAAAAACTCTGTTCCAAGGGACATGAAATGAAGTAACCTCAGGAGCTCATACTCAAAGAATCGAATTTCTATGGTCATCTCTCAAGAGAATGAACAAGAGAGAATGCGGTACCCACCGGACGATGGTAGATTCGTACCTATGTGAATATATTTGGAGAAGGAGGTACGAAAACAGAGATTTATTTGAGCTTATCCTGAAGAATATTGTGCATTTTTGTCTTCCAAATTGAAAATGCATATTTATAATTGTCTTGGTTATTTGTTGTGTTTTAAATTATACATAAATACAAACATATGTTCTTTTATTTCTATTAGGTTATAACAGCTATCAATAACTGTTGTAAAGTTATAACTGCATTTTTTTTTAAAATTTATTTATTGATATCTACAACTATATTACAATAATACAACAAGTAAATAGGTTAAGTGATATATATTGACATGATAATGACAAGTAGAGAAACTACCCACTGGTAGTACTCAAATTATAACTGCATTTATAATTAGGTTACATGTTAAATTTCTGAAATATATTGAGTTATTTCATATAAGTAATCATAATTACCGAATGCATGCGTATTCCAAAACAGACTCAAATAATATATAATTTACATTTACTAAACAGTTATCAAAATTCTTGCAATGGATACCAAGTTACGCTTGCTAAAAGCGGCTTTACAACAAAACTAAAATTATCAGGTATTAAAAGACGAAATAGCCTATCATCAGATAGAAACAATAAATAAAAACACATTAGGGAGCAAAGGAGAGCGGGGTAACTCATTGTGTAGAGAGCTGAGTTGCTATCAGCTAATCCGCTAATAGCGAAGGACGGATCCTGGGGAATCTACAGAACCACTTAGGGCTCACTCAGCCTCCATAAAGTGGATAACCTTAATAGGGGAAAACCTTGCGGTTGAGAGTGATCTCGCACAAATCACCTCTCTCCACAACCATTATTCAAATAGAAACAGTACAGTCTCTATTAGATACTGAACCAAAGACCATTCATGGGTTGTAGTCGTACAGTAGTAGACGTAATTTCAGTCTATCGGTCATTATTATAACATAGAAAAAAAATATATTAATGAGATAATTAAATAATATAATATCCCTAAAAGTAAATCAGAATATAATAATTCTAGTATTAAAACCTTTATTGCCCTATATATTCAAGGTACTTAAATAAAGTTAAATAAATGCACAGTCAATACCAAGTTCTGAACCCAAAACTCTTGATGAGTTGTAGTGGAATGTGTTTTTTTTCTTCTATTTTTATTAATTTAAAATACTTATTAATTAATACTCAATTATTTTTATAACATATCTGTTTATTGAATTATTTTTAACGCTTTTAAATTTATGTGTTTAGCGTATAACATAAAAAAAAACATTAAAAAAACAGTAGCAATATTAATAGCTTATAGAAACAGTTTTTATATTAAATTAAGTTAAATGTATTATATCAAAAAAGGCATATTTACAATGAAAAGTTACCGGTCATGTAAAACAAAAATAAACACACATTAAGATTTTTTAATGTGTAATACGTTGATATTTTAATCTTTCTACCGCTTGACTATAAGCTTCTTACGAAGATATAAAAATAAAAAATATAATAACAAATACAGTGTTGCGGGAAACGCTAGCAGTAATTCTATTGTATAAAAGTGTATTTTTTTCTCGCATAAAAATGTAAAAAAAAAATAAACAAAAGTAAAAAAAGAGGAAAATTTTCCTCTTAGGTTTAATAAAATGTTAATAATGAAATGCTTACAACGGACTTAAGATTTAGTAATACATTCTACTTATCGATTTTTATATTTATATCGGGAAAAAAAAATTCGATTTTGTGAATGAGTGAATATAATTACATTATTTCTTTTAGGTCTACGTATAGTGATTATAATATAATAAATTAAAAAAATAATGTGCAGCATCATAACTTGAATAATACTACTGTTTAAATTTTACACTGTAAATATCATATCACTGACTCATTTGAAATACAAATTTATCCTCCGTAATACGTTTTAGTCAGTCATGTGTCTATTAACGCTTAAAAAAAAAGAAGAATGATGATTGAAGTAAAAAGCATTTTAGAGTTAAATTAATTTGATAACACATGAAAAAAATTTTTTTTGTATTAACATTGTCATTTCAAAACAAATGCTTTGAATGTTAAGCAATACAAATCTTTTGAAAAATTGAAAAATGTTATTTAAACTGCACTCTGAAAAAAAAAAAATCGTATTCTTCAATTTTCACTCCATTATTTCAAATTTAATTGCATAATATCTGACATATTCGAAATTGATTCTAACAATTAAACACAGTTCAAATTTACCGACTTTAATGCATTGATGTATTCATTACATATTATAAACATATTATGCATTAACAAATAATTACGATATATGTGGAAGAAATTGGTCCGGGTAGAGGTCACTGAATAAATTTCTCGTGTAATTTGAGAAATAAAGATTTTCTCGTGTAATTTGAGAAAATCTTTATTTCTCAAATTACACGAGAAATTCATTCAGTGACCTCTACCCGGACCAATTTCTCCCACATATATTATCAAGGTCAACAATTATCATTCAATTACGATATATGTTTAAAAACCGAAACCACAACGAAATTAAAATGTAATAAAGGTCATTTATTGGTAAAAAATAATGTACGACACAATAACAAAAATACAAGAAAATTAAATAAAATTTCAAATTCCATGTCAGCTGCATTTTTCAAATATCTCATGGCCAAAGTGACATTGAATGGTGCTTTAGTGTTTTATGTAATGGTCATAAATATCTATCTTTGGATAAATAATTTTATTTTATCTAAAGAGGAAAAAATCGAAAACAATAAAAATAATATTTCATCTTGTTTTTTTTTTCAAAATAGGATTTAATATTTCAAGCAATAAACTAAAGCTTCAGGGAAAAATAAATTAAGTTTTATTACGTTTTACATTAACTTAAATTGTCAAGATAAAATTCTAAATTAATGAACTATTTTTTTAATAAATAATATAAAATAATATTGAAATTAAAACATAGTTTTATACGCCATAAGGGAACTATCGTTATGTTTGGTGATTTTGATTTAATTTTTTTATCTTAATTATTTTGCCCATATCAACCTAGAATAAAGTCATGTGAATGATCTAAAAGGTTAATAAAAATAAGAAATTATTCAAATATAAAAAATCATTAATATCAATAAACAGCAATACAGTGCGATCTGAAATTCTAATCACAAATATTTTTTGACGCATTTATAATCCAAATAACTATGCAGTATCCGGCTGAACGTCTTGCTCCAAAAAGATTGATACAGCGAAAATATAATTAAAATTTTATTAATAATAAAACGTGCACTAAATGATTCTAATAAAAAACAAACATACTTTCAACAGCCTGCCCCGAATCCGGCACCATCGAGCCAAAATATCTTGTTCCTAAAAATTATAAATACATATTAATAAATCTCTCTATTATATACATTTCAAATTCAAGTTTCAATAAAAAAAGATTGTTAAAAAAACCTGTACCGCTACAAACCATTAAAGGTCTTAGTATGTTTAGGTTTAGTATGTGGAAGAGACTACTGTTTCTAGGACAACAGCTAAGCAGGGAGGTGATTTGTGTGAAATCACGCTAACCCGTCAGGTTTTCTCCCTTTTAAGAGGCAGGGTGAACCCCAGGAGGATATTAATATACCACAGTATTCAGCCCTGACTTTTAACAGATTAAATTATCTGTCTCAACCGGATTTGATCCTGTGACATTCTAGACGGAAATTCAATACTAATAATTTAAATTGTTCATGATCATGTCTCAATTTATATATCAATTGCCTTCAACATAATTTATATATATTTGCATATTAATTGTTATAATTTTCAATATTTTTGTTTTTAAAGAGAAAAGAGAAAAATAAATATATTTCGATTGAGAGAGAGAGAGAGAGAGTTAAAATAAATAGATCAAAAACGTTTAACATTTTTGAAATTTAACTTTCAATACATCCTCATACAAGAAACTGTTCGACGTTTTCGCCTACTTCAACATTTACTGGACAAACGCTCTGAGCTCCCAATTAATTACAAAAGACTCATTTAAATGACAGTTATCGACCTATTTGGACATACGGAGTTGAGCTTTGGGGCTCTACTGAACCATCCAATTCATCTCGTATCCAATCCTTACAATCCTTCGTAAAATCCTCAATGCTCCTTATTATGTCACAAACAAACTCATCCATCATGATCTTAATATCCCATATGTTACTGATTTGGCCCAAACTAGATACCTATCCTTCCATGAAAAGCTCCATACACACTTGAATCCGCTAGTCTCTCAACTTGCTTCCCATACTATTCCTGATAACCCTCCGAGGCGTCTGAAAAGAAGATGGCCTCGAGATCTTCTAGTATAGAACTTTATTGGAGTGCTACCGATGGGTAGTGTTTTTTTTTTCATGTCCTATGTTCATATTAGCAAATTACTCGTTGTAATATTATTACAGTAGTAAATATCAATAAATTAATCTTTAAAAAAAAAGTCATTAATTTTCTTATATGAAATGCAATACTGTAAAGTAGTATATAAAAAGTATGTACTAAGGTCTCTATTGAGTTTTAATTGAGTAAGTGCCAGACACAACCTCTATCCGACAGGTTTTTTTTTTTTTTACAATTAGTATTAAAAAAGTGATAAAGAAAAAAAAATTGATAAAAAAATCTAAAGGGTCTAATGAACACACATCAGTTACATAGAGGCAATTAGATTAACCAGGAGGGCCATAAATGCTTGTGAGAAAAACTAAGTAAAAAAAAAAAGCATGAAGGCACAAGTTCTAAGCTAAAACCCCTTTTTCCTTCTTATGCCTCCTCCTAAAGTATCATTAACATTTTTCACAATATCCATTTTTTTTCTTTGTTGAGTTTTTTTTCCTGCAAAAACCGCAATAACTAAACCCCTTAATGCACTCTTAAGGTTTCTTAGTTAGTTTTTTTTTCCTTTCTTGCCTTATTCCGTTGAATGACCCTTTTCTCATTAGAGCCGTGAAGTCGTCCATTCCCTTTTTATAAGACTTTTATTCTAGATAAATTCCGATTAAATTATTTACTTAGATCTTTTGGACAGTCTCTTGTAATTTAAATTAAAAAATACTCCTTCAGAATATAAAATACGGCTCTCTCGCATCCTTGAAAACATCCCAGGTCTGATTATATTTATACGGATGGATCCAAATCCGAAAATTCGACTGCTTCGTCTTTTGTTACTCGCAACTCAACATTACTGCTTGTCGTTGACTGAGAAGACAATAGTCATATTGTCAGATTCGCTAAGCTCCTTAGAAGGTTTGAAAGATATGTACCCGAACCATCCTCTTGTTATAAGAATTCAAGGTCGTCTTATAAGACTCATAGAGCAGGTCCATATATATATTTTAAATGGATCCGTGGCCACATTGGCATTAAGGGTTATGAACTCGCAGATCAGGCAGCTCGAGAGCAAGTTAAGAGACCTTAACTAGGTTTCTTAAAATAGAAATATTGGAGAAATGGCAAGCCACATGGGAAGAAAGTCAACCTAGCAAATTAAAAATGATAAAAACACAGTAACAGCGTGGTCTAGCTCTTACAGGAACAGCCGTAGAGAGGAGGTTGCCCTGACTCGCTGAAGACTGGGCCACACTCGGCACACTCATCCTCATATCATTACAAAACTGCAACCTCCTTCATACCAACATTGCAACGCCAACCTTACAGTTAGGCACATTTTTGAGGAATTTATATATTACTGATAACAATAAATAAATTAGGACTAGTCCCGGATTTGGCGAAGGCACTTGGTGACAATGAGGCTGCTGTCTCGATGGTGTTTCAGTTTTTGATAACACATCGACTACTGACCGCAATATAACATAATTACGAATTGTATGAACCAATATGAATATGATATAAACGCAGGCGTTGTTGACCTAAGGGTTTTACGCCTTATATGCATATGTAGTATATGTACAGTATGCAACAAATGTGCAAGGAAATAATTTGGCATGGTTTCTCCCAATTAAGGACACCAACTTTATACTCTGGATGAGCCCTTGAAGGGTCTGCACATCCCTTAATATTGATCAAGCTCTGAACATAATAAAATAATGGCAGATATTTACGAGTATATTTAAAATAAATAAAAATCCTCCACATACGGATTCGAACCACAAATATGTAACTCAGAGCTCTACACACTTAGCTACCCTGCTCTACAAGTGAAATAAAATTATTTCAGATATATCACCAAATCCAGAATTGTCATAATTATGAGTCATTAAGTCCATTTATATATTCATTTTATGGAATAATTATCGATCATATTTATAGAGTATATAACTTTAATTTACATATTTATTAAATACTTCAGAAATATATTATAGCGAATACGGTGCCTTATTACTATTAGGACATGTACACAATATTAATAGCATCTGGAATATTAAAATAATTAAAATTAATTAAACGATTAAAATAAAATTATTAATGAAATATTTTAGTTTAAAACCTGTATCACTACAACCCATGAACGGGTATGGGGTTGAGTATATGGTAGATACTGTACCGTTTCACTGACAACGGTTCTGCATGGAGGTGACTTGTCCTAGGTCACACTCAACCGCCAGATCCCCCCCTTAATTTGGGTACCCTATTTTTATAATATTTTATATAGGCTGGGTGAGCCCAGGAGGGTCCTAGATCCCATATGATCCATCTCCGGCTGCAATCAGACTAAATAAAGTCTTGGCCTGCACTGTGATTTGAACCAGGATTTCCGGCATGGCAACTCAGTGCTTTACCACTGAGCCACTCTTCTCCCTAATATTTTAGTTATATTATTAAAATAAATAATTTTGTTTGTATTACTATTTTTTTAATCAAGTCACAAATGTCGAAGACCAGTGACTTTGTTATTTTAAATTTAAAATTACACATATTTCTATTTTTTACCTTGTTTTTCACTAATAATAAAATGTTTAATATTAATTTGCGGTTTATTCCAATTATTTGAGTTTATATATATTTTTGTAACATATTTACTTAAAACTTGAAGATCTGCAACGTGGGCCAAAGCTTCGGTTTCTAATAAGATAATTAGAATAGTTGATACGCCAATTTTTATATTAAATGAATACGGCAGACGACAAAAGACTGTTAATTAATTTTATCGGTTTTAATATAGCCGATACAATAAATTTAAAATTAAATAATAATCAAATTAAAAAAAAGTTAAATATTGATTCAGTCAAACGCCAGTCGAATGATCATACAGTACTGTTATGTTGAATAATAATGTGCAATATATTTCGTCAATGATTTGTTTGCCCAATTTAAGCATTGACGTCTTTATAATATTTGTCTAATTAAAATGAATAGCTGTTTACGTTATGTTCAGGCAAGTGTCGAATTTAACTATCCATCATTATTATGTAATGTACTGTAAATTCACAAAACATCTTTTTTTTTAATGATAGAACATGTTGAATTGAAGATATTCAATACGTGTTATAAACCGTTATAATCTTGGACACTTATGAAAAACAAAATATGATAATTTTTATCCTAAATAACTAAATATCGTTAAAGATGGTATAAGACTGAAAAATAATTAATTAATTTGATTGGTTTCCAATAAAGATAATTTAAAAAATCAACCGTAATTCAACAAAATATTCAATATGAGATTAATAAAATTAATAAATAACTGGTAATTTTATGGTCATAATAATTGGTAATTTTAATGTCCATAGCTATTTACGGAAAGCTGTTATTGCCTCTGTTGTACCTTGAACACGAGAACAATAAAATCTTAATATTTACTGACTTGACCACAAGACCTTGAAAAACTTATATGAAACTTTAGGTATGTATATAAAAAAGATATATATACATACATAGGCTATATAAATACTGCTTATATAAATATTCTAATAACAATATATAAATATATTAACCCAACAAGAAGCCATTAACTTTGAAACAAATTACCTGTTATATCCTATCAAGAAGATAATACTACGTAATAAGACTCGTGATGTTGAGATCCTCTTACAAGTTATTAAACTCAATATTTATTATAAATTGCCTCACACCTTTTAATAAGAAAAGACTTAATGAAATATTTTACGTTTAATTAACCAGATAATGAGCCGTATAGTTCGTTATAAGAGAGACTTTTCTAGTATCTCAGGTACTAGTAAAGATAATAATTTTCTAAAGGAATCATTAATTTTCCTTTTTCCTATTAATTAAATGGATATTTGAAAATGGGGGAAATTAATTGCGAATAAAAATCCAATGACCATAATGACGCGGAAAATTTTTGAAAAATTAAGAAGGAAAAAATAAAACTAAAATCCATAAAGGATCTTAGGTTCAATAAATGTTGAGAATGTACTGTCTCTAAGCTAACGGTTGTGTAAGGAACTGATTTGACAGATATCACACTCGACCGCCAGAATTTCCCCAATTAAGGGTACACACTTTATAGAGATCTGGTAATCCCTATGGCTATTTAATATATCAAGTAATTTATCTACCACAGCCAGATCGAACCCAGATCACTCAGGATAACAACTACGCACTCTATACACAGAGCTTACCCTCTCAAGCCTTATAATTGATTACAGGAAAGAACACCTAAATCTAATATAAATATAAAAAATGTTTTTTTAGGACCTATTTGTTGTTTCGATTTTGTATTATATATTAGTTTGTTGTTTGTTCTAAATATTTTAATTTTGATATATTTTTTGTATCTCGTCTATTCAGCCCTGAAGAAAGCCTGCTACATGGGTTGAAACGTCTGTTTCTTATAAACAGTTTCAATATTTGTGGAATTTTTATTTCCTCCACCGTTTTATTTTTTTCTCTTGATATTAAAAATAATTTAATTTTTTAACTAGATATGACTGAAATAGCTAGAGGGTTTTTTTGTAAAATACCAAACAGTGTAAAGTGAATGGTGTAAAGTGGAACATCAGGAAAGTCGATTTTGAAGGAAAAGTCACTGCAAAATTCCAAGCACGTATCGACCTTAAATTCTTTAATTCAAGTATCCCACTTTTCTTTTTTCAGTTAGACCTACCGTTTTTTGACGATATTTTAACGCTTATACGTACAATATACTTCAAATGGCATGTATAAATACGTGAAAATAATTATAAACTAAAATAAATGAATGTCACTAATATTATAACAATATTAACTTAAAACAGGTTCTTGATTACATCCTTAGCGTCCAGGAAAAGTCGGAGTATACAATGGCAAATGAAATGATAGACGTATTTTAAACGTCATCGTATGACAAGTGGTTAACTTTTTGAGTATTTGTGTGTTAACTGTGCATAAAAATATAGTTGGACAAAAAATGTATCAAACTATTGTCGTTTTTTAAAATGTTTTAAAGCAATTTAAAAATATTATTTAAATAAAAACTGATAGAAAAAAATTATTTTTACATTCTTATACGAAACAAAGGAAAATTTACTTAAAGAATTAGATTTTCTATGTTCTAACGGTATTATCCATTCTAACTCCGGGAGTAAACTATCCTTTAAAATGCCGTCCTCCGGAAGGGAAGTAAAATGTTGGTGTGTACTCGTTAAAGATCCCTATCCTAATGTTACCTGGATGGGCAAAATTTAAAACTCCTATTGTAGTAAGGTTCGTAAAACTCGTTAAACGCAGCAGCGTAAACTGGTGTACATAATTAAATAAGCAAACATTCTGACTCCATTTTATAGTAATTAGCGTGAAGATCCTAATAGACAAATTATTATTTTTAATTGGATAAGTACAACCAATTCATGTGATGTACGGGAAATTAAATGGTAAAATCAGTTTAAGAATTGCCACAACGGGAAGAATGTTTTCTGCCATTAATAAAAAGGTTTTGCGTAAGAGAGAAGTGATAAAAGAAACTAAATTGGATTTTCATCGCTCGACAAACCTATTACCACTTATGGAGGAAAATAGAGGGAAGACCAAGAGGGACCGGATACAAAACATGATGATAAGGAATTGAACCCTTCAATCAGCTAATTGAGAAAGGAGAGCTTCGATGGTTCGGCCATGTAATGAGGATGGATGACTGCCGATCTGCGAAAAAAACTATGGAGGTTAAACCAACAGGAAAAAGATCAAGGGAAAGGCTGAGAGTGACCCAGAAGAATAACCTCCAAAAAATCCTTAAAGAAATAGGGATCAGACGGGCTGAAGCCAGGAGAGCAGCCCTTGACAGGTGGCGCTCCTCGTGCAAATATCTCTACACTGCAAGGTAGAACTGATAACAAAATAAGAAGAAGACAACCAACTCAATATTCAATAGGTGAAACAAAGTGGCAAACTAAGGTCACCTGTGGTCTAGTGGTTAGCGTAACAAACTACTAAGCCCAAGATCGCGGGTTCGAAGCCCGGCAGGTGGCCCTAGGATTTTTTTAAAGTAAAAAATCCTTAGTTACGCCGTCCTTCGGAAGGGACGTTAAACGGGGGTCCCGAGCTTATACGATGTCAGGTACTCGTTAACAATCCCTATCCTAATTAAACCTGGATAGGCAAAATTTAGAGCTCCCACTGTAGCATCGTCCGATTAGCCATAGCAGCATAAAGTGACGTTAAATGAACAAACAAACAAAGTGGCAAACTAAAAAGCGAAAAATGTAGAAAATTCATTACGTTATCTGCTTTTGATCCTGAAAGTCTCAAATAAATAGATGCAAAATTAATACAATATTAATTTTATCACGCACTAAAAGAAAGTTTCATAGTCTATTACTGATTCCACTATTCCTCATATTGGATATTTATCCTTAGTGAAACGTATCGTAGAAGAGAGTTGTAAGGACATACACATAGGGCAATATGGAACAAAATGGAAGAGGGGGGACTGATAGGCCTGAGGGCAAGGAGGAGGAAATAGGACATGAATATTATAGCGGCCGCTGGAAGCCTCGGGAGCCCATGGAGGCTATGGAGTCGCAGCTCTTTCAATTCCGGCCGTCGAGGGTCTGCTCTTATCCACACCTTCGCGATAGCCTTCGGGCGGTCAGCATCTGTTAGTCTGTGTGAGTGTGTATATATGTATGTGGGTATATATACATACCTACATATACATATATATCTACAGTGACGGTGAATAAGATGTTAAGTCAAAAGGAGTTTCTTGTAGTTAGGAAAACGGAATCGTGCAATGAATAAATGGCGAAGTAAGATCTTAACTTGAAATGGAGTTATTGCTTAGATTACAACTCCATTTAATGCCAAAAATGAGAATGACATGATTCCACTTCTCTCAAAACAATTAACTCATTCTGGGCGAAATTCGACTTAACCACTTATTCATTTGAGCTGCAGGACACACACACACAAGCATATATGTATACAAAAATCTTTAGTGCTAGAATTCATACAAGGATACTGGGTTCAGTATCTTGTTGGGGCTTAACTGTTTCCAAGGCAACAGTTGTACAATGATCCTATTTGGCCGAGATCAAGCTCAACTGCCAGGTTTTCCCCATATTATGTGTCTCAGGAAGGACTCCATATCCAACGGGGAGTATCCCGATATAAAAAAAAAAACCTGTACCGTTCCACCCTATATGGTTCTCAGTATGTGGTAGAGACTGTACTGTTTCTAGGACAGTCCAACAGTTGTGTAGGCAGGTGATTTGTCCGAGATCAAGCTCAACTGCCAGGTTTTCCCCATATTATGTATCCCAGGAAGGACTCCATATCCAACGGGGTATATCCCGATATAACAAAAAAAACCTGTACCGTTCCACCCTATATGGTTCTCAGTATGTGGTAGAGACTGTACTGTTTCTAGGACAGTCCAACAGTTGTGTAGGCAGGTGATTTGTCCGAGATCAAGCTCAACTGCCAGGCTTTCCCTCAATTTCGGTAACCCACTTTTAGAGGCTGGATGAGCCCCAGGAGGGGACTCTAGATCCCGAAGGATCTATTCCCGACTGTTAACAGATTATATCAAACTAACTTCAAATACTATGGTTTAATAAAAATAAAATTTTTATCGATATAGTTATTGCTCTATTTTACTGACAAGGTAATTGTTAAGTAGTACAAACATTTCTTAACGTTTGACTTAATTATGATCTATCGATCATAAATAAATTTTCATTGTTACGTTGCACAATGCCATAATGCTCGGCTGCCGGAAAAAAATATGAAAAAATAAAAGAAAAAGACTAGAAAACCTGACAAGCAAGGTCACACTTGTCGCAATGAACAAAAACCGCTTAAATAATTTTCTTTTCACGGGTGCTTTAATAGATTGTTCCTATCTCGCTAAATATAGCTTCCAAGCCAACAACAACAATAATATAGAGTTTAAGGGATTTTCCACAACGACTATTGTGTACACCTTAAGTACATAATGCTAGGCTAGGCATTCTTCTGTTGTTTTTCTTAGCTTATCAAATAATTTTTTTTAGACTATGATCTTAGGTTCAGGTACATGCTAGAACTGTACTGTCTCTAAGACAACGGTTGTGGAGGGAAGTAATTATTCCGAGATCATGCTCAACAGGTTTTTTCCACCATTTTACAGAGGCTGTGTCAGCACCAGGAGTGTTTCTCAGGGCCCATCCGTGGCAGTTAAAAAATTAAAAACGTTATCTGGCACTGCTGATTTCAACTGAGGACCTTCAGAACAGCAATTCAGGGTTTTAAATTTTTTTATCTAATAGGTAGTGAAAAATATACGGAATATATCATTATATTATTTACTTAATTATTGTATAATGTTGTCACTTATACAACTTTCTACAAACTATATACCTACTAATCATTTATTGAAAAAAATAAGCAATTAGAAAAAAAGACATTTGGAATTCGTATTGTCGTCAATATAATTATCGATATTCTTCAATTTTCAGTTTCTTTTTTTATTTTGTTTTTTATGTTTTTTAAAAAAAATATGAAGTAAGTATTATAGTAAATTTTATATTTTATTTTTTTATTTTTTTTTTTATACCATTATAAAATACAATTCTCATTTTTACTATTTATTAGAAACTGAATTCTTTTAATTTATTAGTCCAAGTGAACAATGGAAGAAACACTAGCATTCGATTTTCCAATTTCAGTTAATACATTTGTCTGGGAATAATGGAGGTGTAAAAAAATAAAACAAAATAAATAAATTAAAAAATAATTTATTAATATCCATTCACTTTTTTTTACTACCACCCAGACTGTCTCGTCTCCCATATAACTTTTACGTTCGACCATTATATGTTGAATTAATTGTTTTTGCCTATTATTTTAAATATTTTTACCTTTACAAACGACCAATAAATAAAATTCAACATTCCCTATAAAGTGAGGTTTCACGTTTCAATAGACTAAAAAAAATTAAAAAATATAACGTATCAACCAAGAGTATTGGGCTATTTGTATTATGTTACAAGTAAAAAAAAAATATTGTTGGTCTGTAATTTTTGTAAAAAAAAAAAGAGTGTCTTATAATTTCTAATGATTGACTGCTCCAATTTCAAATCGCGCAATCGTTTATTTTTACCAATAAATAAAAAATGTTTAGCACACAATAAACTGTAAAAATAAAAAATGAATAATATACTGACGCGTTCCGAATAAACTATAAAATTCAACATGGTAACAACTATAAATAAAATAAAATATTTTACAAAAGAAAAGAAAAAAATGTAACAGACTAATATCTAAAATCATGTACACCTTAACAACAAATGTCAAAATAGAAAATACTCCAAAATCATTGTTTATTCAAATTATTGCTTTGACTATTCTTATACATGTATATAATAAATAATAATGCTATATAGAAGAACCATAATTATTTATCATGAATGTCAAATATAATTGAGTAATTGCAGAAGCTTAACAATGACCGTAAGTCATCAATATACACCCACACTCCCTCAAAATGTACACACCGACAGTTACACACTTAAGACACAATCGTCTGAAATTATAACCGACTAATTACGTCAATTAAGGACCGGGAGAAAAATTGTAAGTGAGCAATTTGGCCTGATAAAACTACACTATACATAAAATCTCTAATTCAACATTTTTTTCATAGTTTTATATATATATATATATATATATATATATATATATATATATATATATATTTTTTTAAAATTTGTTCCCCCCATGGTAACCCCATGGAGGGACCGTTTATTAATATTAGGACATGCTCCATACTTAAGTATGCATGTTACATGTCATTACACGTGATGTTAATAATTACAGATCAATTTGGTATCATAATTACAGAATACATTTTAGTATAATTTAACAATACAAGAAATTAAAAATTTATAGTTTGACTAAATTGATAATTTGTGAGAATAAAATTAAAATTAAACTTGTGATCCTAAATTATGTAATGAAAAAATAAATAAATTTAACAAATATACAAATAAACAAAAATGAAAGGTTTTATAATATAAATGATGTAACTAAAAAAAAAAAAACATCAATTCATAAATTATACATTACGATTAGCGACAGTACTTAATAAAAATGTATACACATATATTTATACTCATAACAGTTACAATTAAAAATGAAAAACCAGGTATCTGGTGAATTGCCCTTCTTATATATGTATGTATATATAATCGACACAGAAGATGCAGTGAAATAAGATAAATATTAAACTAATTTAAAATTGCAATTACTTTAATGAACTAATTTGAAATATAATAATTATGAGATATAAATTATTAAAGAGCAGAAAATCTGTCGTGTTCTTATTCTTCGAGCGATTTTTTTTTTCCTGAGCACTAGGATGAAAAGTCAGTTTAAGAGACATAAAAATAAACTGTTTTAGGGCGGCTTTTAATCTTGAAAAAGCAGTAAAACTATAAACAAGCATAAAAAGCGCAAAGATTTTCAGGGACTGAAAGACAACGTTTAAAATTAAATTTTAACTATGGCATGAAGATGGGCAATAAAAGTCTTTTATCAGTTATCAACTTTTTTTTTCTTTCAAAGAAAAGAGGAAGCACTATAAAGGGGATAAAATTTTATCAATAGGAATTATTTTTAAGAAGAATGGTTTTATTTTGAGGGAGGTATGTTAGATACTTTACTACAGTTATTTATTTAGCCTTAATATTCATTATTAAAGGTAAAAAAAAAGTAAAATAGACAACCAAGAGGATTATTATCAATAATACTCAATAATAAATAGATAATTATTAGGATTATTATGTTCAATAGTATCTAAATTACAAAAGACTTTGTTTATTTCTTCTGGTTTAGACCGTGTAGATAAAATAGTTTTATTTTTAGGTATGTAGATGGCTTCCACTTATCTACACGGTCTAAACCAGAAGAAATAAACAAAGTCTTTTGTAATAATAGTTGTCGTGGAAGCCTAAAAGAATATTTAATATTTAAATTATTTCTACCCAAAATAATGGTGGGGGGAATCTGGCGGTTGAAAGTTGTTTAGGACATATCACCTCCCCGCACAACCTTAGTCCAAGAAACAGTACAGTCTCTAACATGTACTGAACCCATGGTTTGGAGT
Source organism: Arma custos (assembly GCA_037127475.1). Classification (NCBI taxonomy): domain Eukaryota; kingdom Metazoa; phylum Arthropoda; class Insecta; order Hemiptera; family Pentatomidae; genus Arma; species Arma custos. The sequence continues at coordinate 23,295,396 of CM073765.1, read as the reverse complement.
GGTACAGGCAATTAGGCTGTATGCATCTAGCGGAAATCCTTCATTAGTGAATTCTTTCATGGGTGGTAGAGAATCAGTTTTTTTAATCTCTTTTGTATATATTATTAACAGTTTTGAAAATATATTTGAATGATCAACTTTGTAATACAATTGCATACTATTATGTTATGTTTAATAATTATTTCCAATTCCTCTTCTTTAAACTGTTCAATAAGAAACCCAACTTAGAGTAGCCCCGTTTTTATATCACAGTTGTTATCTTAGTGACTGTTTCAGTAACATCCAAATGAAAGGCGTGTACGCCTTTTACATTATCATGAATATTTTTTACATGCATGTCACCCATTTGTTACGAATAAAACAGTTCTTGCATCCTTTTCCGCCAGTAAGTGACCGTATCAGTAACATCCATACGAAGGACGTTGGTATCCATCGTTTACAGCTACAAGAGACAATTACAACAGATGTCTCAAGAATGCAGCCATGCGCAGAACCTATTGCGCATACGAATCAATTTCTGTTCTTTTCCGAGCTGGGACTTTTTGGATCACGGGATCATTAGGAGAGACACGGGAGAGGAACATGACTCACGACCTTCCCCCCACCCGCTTCCTTATGGCCAACCACTTTATACATGCCACTCCACCTTTATCTCCACTGATATACATCTCCCACTGATGGCATGCCACTATGGAGAAGATAACTCAACAAAAATGCCACCATCGCATGCTCTTGTTCGAGAGGCGTAATAAGGCTTGGGGAACCCGAAGGCTCGATGCCGGTACAACCATCTTAAAACCTCGGTTAACGAACTACAAACCAAACCGAAATCCACTAATAAAACAAAACGCAATCTCCTCACCTATGCCTCTTTTCAGGAATTGGTTTGTCACCAAATCCAATAACCTTACAGGCATATCTTAAAGTGGTTTATATTGTTCCTTTATTTTATTTAAAGTCACATTATGCTATTACTAATCAGGCGATGGTACAGAGCCCTAAATTTTGAAAATCCATATATAATGGGTATATTTAATGAATACCTGGCGTCACTTGTGACCAATATTTTACGTTCCCTAAAGGCAGTATAACTGAGGATGTTTAACTCACTGTAAAAAATCCAAATTCCACCTTCCGGGATGGGAACCCGAGATATTGGGCATAGTAGATTCTTATGCTAACCATTACACCGTCTCCAACAGTATCACTCATTTCCGGACCGAATATTCAACACAATAATTTTTTAATACAATAAGATGTCGTTTGACCTTTAAAATTAATAGCCACCTTTCATAAATATCAAGCTAATTGTTTACCGAACCTAGGTTCGGTATATATATATTTGTATATATATATATATACATTGTGTATATATATTATATATATATATATATATATATATCCTCCACCCGGACTATCAACCCCTGACAAAAGAGCGGGGTATATGAACACTGGTTGAAAACAGTTAATAATTTTATATTTTGCTAAAATTTATTCATTGCATTATTTCAATAAATATTTAAACATTTTAACATTACTTCAAGTCCTGTCCGTGGTGACGTATTATTCTAACCAGCTTCTGAGAAGTTGCAGGTGATTGTTGTTCTTCCAGGGGAAATGACCCGAACAACAGTTCTCTTCCAGCGAAACGTCTACGCAGCATAACTCCCAAGAAGAAAAAAAAAAGAAATACGATAACAGAACCCAAGTAATAAATAATACAAAATACGATAAACCATACGACCCATAACCTAATACAACCAATCTAACAAAGCGAAATGGATACTAAAATTATTAAATCGTATATAAGAAAAATTGTAATTTTTGAACAATAAAGCGAATAAAAAAAGGTATCTGTTCCGTATGTTGTCGCTTCGAGTTGAGTAACAAGTTTTAACTCTTTATTCATTTCACATTTAATATTTCAGAAAAATACAAGTTAGCATGAGCATTATAGTGTGGAAAAGAGAATGTAATTATGGGGAATGTGTGTAATTCGATAATTATTTCATCTAGAAATTAAGGAGTCAACAAAGAAATATCATGTACCTTTACTTAGAAATGTTAGTTTAAACTTTTATTTCTCGATGAAATAATTACCGAAATCTACTCATTACTCATATTTATTTAATTATTATTTATTATGTATGAGATGAAAATAGTTGACTGGATGATCTAATGTAAAGGAGATAGTTGGGGGGTGCAGTCAATATTACTATTATTTCCCCCGTATCATTTTGGCATCCATCATTTGTTGGTAATCAAGAGTTCATAATTTTAAGCACCAATTTTAATCTTTAAAATTCATTTATCCTATCTACTTTTTTAAACAGACATTGTACACTATTGTTATTGTACAAGAGTTTTCACTTATTTTAACTTTTCAAATTCATTAATGCTATCCACTTTTTTTCAAAACTGTCATTGTACACTGTAGTTACTGTACAATAGTATTTCTATTATTTACATCTGTTATTGTACATATAGTTCCATACTTTTCTGTAACATGTAACATCATCAAGTCCGTTTTTCATACATTTTATACCTTTATTTTACTAGTTTTTCTTTATTCTTCATATTCCAACCTTTATGTATATGTAAATATCCTCATTTTGGTTTCTTTTGTTTAACTCCTCCTTTTGATTTTCCTTTATATTAGTATTTTGTACTGTACTATCCTTTCTGTACATTTATTTTCTATTTTTTATTTTATATGCGTTATTTATAATTTATCATCTCTGCTCATTTTCTTTATTTCATTAAATCTGTCTTACTTTATTATATCTGTCATATGTATGTCATATGTCATATGTATGTGTCATTATTTTCATTTGCTTCTCATTATCAATAATTTGTCATATCTGTCTTTATCTTAATTTCATTATATCTGTCACTATTTCTATAATTATATCTGTCACTATTTCAATAATTTTGTTATATTTGGCTTTATCTTAATTTTATTATATCTGTCACTATTTTAATTCATTATTTTCACTATTTATTACACACACACATTATCACATTATCTGACACATTATCTGTCACTATTTCAATAATTACATCTGTCACTATATCAATAATTTTGTTATATCTGGCTTTATCTTAATTTTATTATATCTGTCACTTTTTTAATTCATTACTTTCACTATTTTAATTTTTTCATTATCATTAATTTTTTTAAATCTGTCTATATCTTTATTTTATTATAATCTGGCCCTTTTTCTATCTTCATATCTGCCACTATTTTATTTTCTACATTACTTGTCACCATATTATTGTTACTGTACATTTTTTATATTTTTTTGTTCTGTTTGTTTCTCTGTTAGCCCTGAAGATGACCTACACTGTAGGTCGAAACGTCGGCACATAATATAAGTTCATTACTTATCCTGTGTACTTATTGACTGCACCTCCCAACTATCTCCTTTACATTTATTATTATTTATTATCTTTTCCACACTAAAGCTGAAGATAACTTGTATAATGGAATATATTGAAAATGGAAGGAGTAAACAGTCAAAACTTTTATGTACTCAATTCGAAGCGACAACCTGCGGAATAATAACAAAAAAATAATAGTAAAAACTACATATGTTTCATTTATACGAATTTAAATGCTTAGAGGAACCAAAAATATTGAATATTATGAACTCCAACAAGATATTATATATATATATATATATATATATATATATATATATATATATATATATATATATATGTATATACATAAATACACATATGATTATTATATTGAACATTAGTATGAATGTGTAAAGTATATTTTTTTATTCTATTTTTTTTTACTTTATTATTTATTTTATTTTTTTATCATTTTTGCATTAACTTCTTTTTATTACCGCACGTATATATTTTTCCGCTTGTATATATTTATTTTGTTTATATCATTGATTTGTTATGGAATGATTGTAAGCTACATAGCACCATTACTTATTGCCCACAGGTGGAAGATTATAATGCTTCAATAAAGTGTTTTTTATAAAAATTAATGAACATGATAAGACTACTTTAAAAATTACTCATTCAACAAGTTCAGGTTTTACCGGTATCAGAATTTAGGGGGAACGTATACAAGTACTCGTATTGACTTTGTAACTGTTTTGAACTAAGGGTTAAATGTAATTTTTTAGTTTAAGTCAAAAAAATTATTTATTCTTAATTCGGTCAGTAAAATGATTCAATGTTATACAATAATGAAATTTATTTCCAAATATTAAAATACTGTAATAAAACAATTTCATTTCATGCATATTTATTGATGGGGATAAATTAAAAAATACGGAAAAATTAAATGATTTATTGGATTGGTCAGGGGGTGCAGTCAATGATAACACAAAAAATGAGCAAAAATTATCTTTTATTGATCGTGCCAACGTTTCGCCCTATGTTGTAGGCCTTCTTCAGGGCAAATAGTGGGTGCGGTGACTTGTCAAGCGGTGACATTGTGAAATATGACTTCAAGTGTTGTGCAAGACACCGCACCCACTATTTGCCCTGAAGAAGGCCTACAACGTAGGCACGATCAATAAAAAGTTTTGCCTTTATTGTGTGTTATCATTGCCTGGACCCCCTCACCATTTAATTGAGACCCCCCTGATTGATTTAATTTAGTAACAATATAAATAGTAATAGTGTAAATATATATATATATATATATATATATATAAACATTTTAAATTTATGTTTTATGAAAACAATTTAAGACTAAAATTTATATTATTTACAGTTTTATATTTTTCGTTATAATTTCACCATGTTATAATTATTATAAAATAAATTAATTTATTTAGTAGAAAAAAATTGTTTTATACAATTGAGAAAAAATGTCTAGTTTGAAGGCGACATTTTTTACAGAGAAATTTATAATCGTAAAAAAAAGTAAAATTATTCCAAGCAAAACTTATCAATGTTAATACTAACTCAACCAAGTATAAAATAAATGTATATAACAAATAAATTGTCATTAAAAAAATTTAGAAATAAATATTTTTAAAATTTAAGTTTAAACAAATAAATGACCTATTCCTAGGCATTGATAAACAAATGAATATTTCGAAAAAAAAATTAAAAGTATGTCATGCTATGGTATACATAACTTATCATAGTTAAATAAGTAAAACAAAACACATTTAAAATTACAAAATAACTATGTTTCAAAAACTAAGTTAATAATCAAATAATTAAAATAAATGATCTATATTGGAGGATGGATAGAATAATGAGTCTTTAGGACAAAATAAATAAATATATGTTACTTTATAAATCATTACTTAGAGTTAAAACAGTAAAAAAAAATCATTTAAATTAAAAAAAGTATTATTTTAAAACTATGTTTGAATCAATGGCCTATATTTAAGGATCAATAACCTAAAAATGCCGATAAAATAAGAGAAAAAGATGGTAGAAATGCTGTTTTATATATTATTGTTTAGAGTTAAAACATTAAAACCAAACTAATTTGAATATAAGTGAATGTTTTTTTAAATTAATTTAATAATGATCTATATTTAAGGATCGATTAACTAAAGAATATTTAGAAAAAAATGTGATATTTATTATTTGATGTATAATTATTTTCAGATGAAACAAAATTAATTTAAAATTATTAAATTAATAATTTTTAATATTATATAAAAAAGTTTAAAGAACCTATATTTTGAGGATCGATAAACTAAAGAATATTTATTATAAAAAATTGGTAGATATGTAATTGACAATTATTAGTTACATTTCAATCATTAAAACAAGCTAAATTAAAAATAACAATTATAACGAGTATTTACTTATACGTTATTCGATACCAATACTTAGAGTTAAAACAAAATTAATTTAAGATTTAAAAAATAAAATAAATATTTAAAAAAAATTATGTTTGAAAAATAAATGTCCTATATCAAATGGTCGATAAACTAATGAGTACTTATAAACAAAATGGAGGATCGGTTATTTGACATTTCATTACTCAGAGTAAAATAAAATACATTTTGAATTTAAAAATAATTTTTTTTTTAGAATTATAAAGTCAACAAATGACCTATATTTAATGATCAATAAACTAATGTAAATTTAAGTATAAGGAGAAAAAATAGTAAATATGTTATGATTGCTGAACATATAAAAATAAAATTGCTCATTGTTGTGACAAAATTAATTTTAAATTAATAAATAAATATTGAAATAAATAAATGACCTACATTTAAAAATCGATTAACTAATGAATATTTAGGGGGAGAAATGGTATATATATTATCTGATCCTAACATTACATAGGGCGAAACTACACTAAAAAATAGAATATTGCGATACAAAGGTTACAGACATAGCTTTGACAAGTAAAATCCTCTCGTATACAATTATATTTTAATTCCAATATGAGCATTAACTGGTCAGATTAACTGTTTATAATTTATTTCTTATTCTATTGCTCTTTCTGAAAATTATACTAGAGTTCAAAGATGCTAAATAGTATTTCGTTTTATTTGTTTTATTAATCTGATTTTTTTTTATTATGCAGACGGGTCCCGAACTCGCCTTGCACAGAGTACACGCACAAGACTGGTTCTTCGAAAGTCGTGACCTGCTATGACTCATCGACACAGGACCAACCGAGCAATGATTCTACGATTCGAACTTCTTGTTCTCTACAACTGGGTTCGAAATCGTAGTAATTTTTCAACCTCATTAATACAGTAAAAAAAAAATAAATGAATAAAAACTAGTTTCGAAACCGTGTTTATACAATTTTTTAAAGAAAAAAGACAAATTCGATTGTAAATAAAGGAAAAAAAAGGTTGTCGCTTTCAGTTGAGTCACAAGTTTTAACAGTTTTCCTTTTATTTTTGTAATATTTTCCAAAAATACTAGTTATCATGAGCTTTAGTATGGAAAAAACCCCGTAATTATGAGTAATGGGTAGATTTCGGTAATCATTTCATCAAGAAATTAATGTTTCAACTAACATTTCGAAGTATAGATAGATGTTTGTTACCGATTACCGATGTATACACATTACCCATAATCCTCTTTTCCATACTAAAGCTCATGATAACTTGTATTTTTGAAAAATAATTACAAGGAAAAGGAATGAAAAGTTAAAACTTGTCGTAGCACAACTCGAAGCGGCAACCTGCGGAATAATTACCAAAAAAAAAAGTTTATCCAGAAAGCTGTACAAAGTTATTGAAGATTGAAGAAAAAATCTTTAAGTCGGAGCCTATATTGATCTGGTGACGTGTGTGTGTGGTCTCTCGTAAAATCCTACCCTATTAACTCGCTCTCTCTCTCTCTCTCTCTCTCTTACAAGAACATCATTTCACTAAGAAATATTCTATTTAAATAAATAATTAATAATAATAAAAATAAAATATTTAATAAGATATAAATCCATATAACATACAATTAAAATATCGATCAAATTATCGTCCATAAGGAAAACAAAGTATAATGGAAACGCTTAACCACGATAAAAAATAATTTGACCATATTCTAAGCAAAATCTATAATTTTTTTTTTGGGGGGGGGTGATATATATATATATATATATATATATGTATATATGTATATACACATATATTTAAATTAGTACTATTGGTAGATTATTCGAAACTTTTTACAAAAAAAGCCTATTTATTTTTTTACATAAATTTTCACATTTTTTTAAGCATAAGTACATATTAGAAAAATATACAGTAGCTATATTAGGTCGTACATATAAATCCTACATTCCCTAATAAAAAAAATAAAACACGAATATGTTATGTAAATTACACCTTATATACATGTATGTATGTATGTGTGTATCTAAGAGGATCAGCCAAAAAAAATAAAGTTGCGGAAAGGAGAGGAAAAAAATTTCCTCACGAGTCTTTTTTTTTCTTATTCATTCCATGCAGTAATTAAATACTTTATTAGCACGAGGCTTCGTTTCCCCTTTTCCGTTAAATTGAGATACCACTCTCTCAAGTTAATAAGGTCTCATTTATCCATTAATTAATAAAATTAATAACGAATAAATTTAATATGGCCACGGATGTGGTAAAAAAAAAATGAAAATAAAATCATCCTTGAAATACCATATTGTACGTTTTTTAAGCGAATTAAAGCATTATTTCACACTTAAAAAATCCGTACAGGAATTTCATTTCATATATAAATGTACGTTGATATCCGAGTTATTTATTGAGTGCGATTAAGTGATCAAGAGATATGCATTTACGAAAATACCCCGCATTTAACAAACATTTTTCCTTATTTAAAGAAATACTGATAAACATTTTTTTTCTCTACTTTTTTATCAATAAAGATTTTAATTTTAAATAAGCCCTTAACGTACTTAAACCAAGGTACGATAGATATATATTCTTAAAATATATATACATTTTTCTTATAAACAATAAAGAATTTTAATTCGTAAAAATCGTAACATTGTCCGACATTATACTATAGCTTATAACGCTTTTCTTTTTTTAACTAATGTTTAAATAACTTGGCGAACTTAACATATTAGGGTAGTTAAAAATATCCATTTTAAAAATTGATTGTAAAACTGAACTTTATTTTAAAAATAATTGATTACTCGGTAAAGAATAAGAAAATTATTTTTGTTTTAATTACATTAAAATAATGCAAATATGTTGAGTACGTCACTAAAGAGATTAAAGGCTGACTTAATTTTAAAATGAAAACATATTGAAATAATTATTAATTTTATTTAATACATTTATTACATTAATATGAGATATTACGGACTTCTAAAGATGTTCTAGTTTTTCCAATTTATTTTTTTTAATTTTTTAAACAAATTAATTTTTTTTTAAATCGAAAATTTAACCATCTATTTTCTTGGAGGAAAAAAAAATAAAAATGTTTATTAATTTTATTTAATACTTCTATTAAATTAGTACGAGAACTTAAGGACTTCTAAAGCTGGCCTAGTTTTCGCTCCTATTTTTCTGTTAAATTATTTTTCAGCAAAATAATTTAAAATAATTGTAAAGGTAACCGCCTATTGTAATTGAGGAAATAAAAAAAAACTTTTTGGGGAAAACGGTGGGAACTTAACTCCGTAACGAGACTTGTAAAGGCAACCGGAACTCGGTTAGTGAGCCATATTTCCGCTCTGAATTTTTTTTTTACTTAAGCAACGGAAAAACCTATTTTCGAATAATAATTTATTTTTATAATTTAGCATTTATTAAAAAAAAAAGAAAAAGAAATTGATACTTATGAAAATATCAGTAATATTCCAACAGCTGTAAATGTGCATATTATAAAGACAGAAAAAATATGTGAAAAAAATTTAAATAATATGGACTCACCTAGACTAGAATATTTCTTGTTAGATCCATATGATGAGAAAATGATAATAGTTGAATGTAGAGAGAGATCCTGAAGTGAGATCACTGACTAGAGACCAGGGCAAAGACTGGAGCCCGAATGCGGCTGAGCGGGAGGAGTGGGGGTAAGCGCATGCGCACTCGCCCTTTACCCCCACTCCTTCCCTTAGGCCACCAGTGCTACCGTCAGGCTCAGCGAAAATCTATACCACTTCTCTCAACCCTTCATTTCGATATCTGTAACAAGGATAAAAGGAAAAATTAATATAAAATATCGTGTATAATTAACGTATAAAAAAACGTACATACAAAATTAAAAAGACAAGAACTGACTAGACGGTACAAACAACTATCACATCTTCTGGACTACAGATCTTCACTTGAGGAACAAACGACTTATCAATAATAGTATACTAAAACTTATTTTGGACATATGGAGCAGAACTTTGGGGTTCAGCAAAAAAAGTTCACATATACAAGATACAAACAACACAGTCCAATATTCTCAGAAAAATTATTAATGCACCATGGTATATTTCGATTCACACTACACACAACGACATGAACATTCCCACTATAAAATCATATATTCATAACAAATACATAACATTCCACTCATCGACACAATATCACCCAAACCCGCTCGTTCTTCCGCTTTCCTACTTCCTGTTACCTGGGCTTGATAGGAAAACATTAAATAGCCAGGAGACCTACTCAACTATTGATATTTTTATTCCAAAACTCGATGATCATGTAGAAAAGCGAAGACACTTCGATCAAATTTGCTGGATGCGCAATTGTGCAGGTGCAAATGAAAATAAAATAATAAATAAATTCTTAGAAGCAATATTCTCGAAGAGTAATACTAATTTCCATACTTGTCACTAATGAGCACTGAAGATAACCCGTAATTTTTATGCTAAATAAAATTTCGGTATCTTTTCCACAGGTTGTCGATTCCAGTTGAATATTCTCGAAGAATAAAAATATATTAAGGTGTAGAATAATGGTTTGGTCAACCAATAAAATAATTCAACTTTCTTCCAAAACATAATAAAAAATTATCATTTTTTATAAACCACAATGACGGAAACATGGGAGACCCGGGTTCGAACATCGTGGGCATGTTTTTTCTATTCAAAATAAAAATACTAAAATAATTATGTAATAAAGATCAGTTTCCAATGATTTCATTTTCTTTACCATACTAAAGCAAGCTCATGATAACTTGTATTTTTGGAAAATATTAAAACGGTAACGAATGATAAGTTAAAACTTGCTCTAACTTAACTGGAAGCAAGAAGTTGCAGAATAATTACCGAATAAAAAAATAAAGACTATTTAAGACTTAATTTTGTAATATGCACTGACCATAAAAAAATAATAATAGTATAAAGCATGAAATAATATTTTGATTCATTACAT